>RQTK01000464.1:309405-331029 GCA_003991915.1 Elysia chlorotica
TTGTTTAACCTAACAATAATAATAATAATAATAATAATAATAATAATAATAATAATAATAGTAATAATAATGATAAAAATAATAATGATAATAATAATAATAATAATAATAATAATAATAATAATAATAACAACAACAAACAGCTTAAAAGGTGTTCGTAAGCAATACAACTAAAATCCATTTGCTTTTTTTTTAAAATATTTTTATTAGAATCATAACATCTCTTTAGACTGCAGATTTAGTCACCTTAAAAACTATGCCTTCATTTTCATGAATCAATTATTACTCGTGTGCTTTTTCAAATAAAAATAAACAAGGAAATCGCCTCCAAGTACTGTGATTTGGAAAATGTTGATAACAAAACTTAACCCGATGCGACAAGACAAAATAATGTCCCTGCAATGGTGTCATTCTGTCAATCTGGGGAAAAGACGCGAAGAAAAACAAATCAATATATCAGAATAAAATTAGGTCTAGTGGTTTTCACAAACAATCCATATCATACCACCTTGAAAACCTAGTAAATGTGATGTTAATAAATTATCATAATTGAAAGATAGGATATGCGGTGACCACCCACGAAAAGCTTTTTGTCAATTATTGAATTAAGTTGTAAAAATACCTATCTGATTTACGAAATACTATGGACTTTGAGTATTAGGAAATAATAAAGGACATTACACACATGGGGTGATAACATTTTATATTTTAGCCTCACTATCATGACCAACACCTCAGTCTTCAACACCTATACCCTTTTTAATTTTCCACAAGGCAGTGCTCAAAATTATTAACATTTTTTTTTATTAATTCACTGTTGAATTCGACATGATTAAGTATGTTAGTATTCATGTTTCAATTTAGTATATGTTAATATGAGACTACAGCACAGGAACACTTTATTATGCAAATAATTGTTACAACAAAACGAGTATAGTTCATTGTGTGAGTATCGATACTACAACACAAATATAGTTCATTATGTGAGTATCGATACTACAAGTAAAACCCAATTTAATATAGTCATTGTGTCGGTTTTTATACTACAGCACAAATCTTTTTTTTTCTCAAGAAATAGCTACATGTACTGCTTACAGAGTACAGATTATTGTGCAGCTATACTTTATTAAGTACAAGTATACCGCACAAAAAATATACTTTAATGTACCAGTATTATTTTTATTTATTGTGTGAGTATCGATACAACAGCACTCGTCATCTCCATCTATCCCAGAATAAGTATGTCTCTTTCCCCCCTCCCCCCCCTCTCTCTCTCTCTCTCTCTCTCTCTCTCTCTCTCTCTCTCTCTCTCTCTCTCTCTCTCCCCCCCCCACATCTATCTATTGGTCCCGTCTATCTACATATTCTTCCTCTCTGTCTTTCCCTCTCTCTTTTCCCTCTCTGCTTCTGCCTACCTATACTCCTCCCACTCTCTTCACCTCTGTCTTTCTCTCCATAATTATGCGTGAAGTACAAATGTGTCATAGGTATTGAAATGAAGAAATACCTTTTTTCTTTCTATTTTTTTCTTCTAGAAAACCGCTCTAAACACGTTACCACCTGCTACCACGTAATATCACACTTTTCACAGCGAAATATAGATCAAAGCTAAGACAGCTTTCGAATCCTTGGGCTTCGTGATAGGCGAAAGAGGCGTACATAATTTGAGATTTTCATGTTGTATGTCTAACCTGTGACAAAGGCACTCTACAAAAAAAACAATCGAAATGTCGAAGAAAAGACTCAAGGGCAGCGTTTTGGATGAGATTAAACGAAAAAAAAGAAACCTGTGTTTTGGGTGATTTCGCTCATTGAATGAGCCAGGGGGGATTTCTTATAATGAGTTCGATTCCCAAAAATGTCTCTTTTTCCCATATGTGTTAGATCGACCTAAGAATAATGTGACCAGCAGAGACAGTTATCCAGTGCATGTTGGGGAACCTGCTCGTCTCTGTGTGAACGCGCATACATGTTTTTTTTTTCTGATGCAAGTGTTATAATTGAATACCAGTTTATCTACTTTTTAATTTCCATTTTATCAAGATATCAGCTTTTTGGGATGATAGATCTTATGATCATCGGTTTTAAATTTCAAACTACGCAATCAAAATTAATGTTAAATACTTTTTTTTTATAATGCGTCTTATATAAAATATACACACGTAGATGTCCTTGAAAAGGAATGACAATGTCACACCACATGAAAAATGCTCATGGTTGCAACAACAAAAATAAATATTCTAAAATATTGAGAACAAGTTCAGTTTCTGTTTCATTTAATCGATAGAAAGTGTTATTTTTAATGGTAAAGGAACATAATATGCCACTCACACGCCTTCAGATAATATGTTAAAACATATCTTTACACACACTGTTAAGTGTGTTGATGCTTCTTTGGCCGCGCATACATAATAAAATGCATGATTCTATCTTAATAAAGCGGGAAAGTGGGGCAAACAATAAACTCAATATTATTTTATATTATGTGTTCATCTCAATATTACCTTATGTGTTAGCCGAGGCTTCCGAAAATAGCAGCCAAGTCACCGAAGTAGACAAACATTTTTGCATTTACGTAGACCAAAATTGAACTATATTTGTAAACTTTTCGACCCAGTTAGAACAATTTATATAAATGTTTATTGTGTAGGCTGAACAAAAAACACTGTCTGAGTACCGGGGTATCGGTATATCCAAAAGAATATTATAAGAATTTCAAAGCAATAGATCAGTAGTATTCATATTAAACAAATTAATTGTGCTCACGGTGAGTTGCCTGTACTTGCGGAGGTCTTGGTGTTAACCCATGTCTTAACCTGTAAGTGTAAACTTACACTGTAACAATTCCTGGTTCGATTCCTGGCGATTTCGTTCCCTGCTGGTTGGGTTGGTGTCAGTTTAATGTGACCGGCTGAGACAGGAGTCATGGTATCCCCGCCCTGTCTCGTGTGTGGCAGCACATAAAATTGTCAGACGTCAGTCTTGGGGCCCGTCCACAATATAGCCTATATAGTGCTGATGTTGGACGTTAAACCAACTCAATCAAACAACCATCCACTTGTTTTCATGATAATTTAAATAGTCTTTATACCAAGCCGTATGATAGACGGAATTGGTGTTAACTCATGTGTTAAGCTGTAAACTTACCTGTCTGTTTATTAACACTTTAATAGTTGTATGTTCACCTCCGTTTGTTTTATGTCTGTATACATGTATATGTTTATCCGTATGTTTACATGTTTATCTATATGCTTGCCCGTACGTTTACATAATTATTTTTACCTGTATGTTTACCTGAATGTTTACGGGTGTGTACCTGCGCGTTTTTGACACCGATTTCCTCCGAAACCGTCCGGACAGAGACAGAACGGTACGTCAGCCGGGGCCGTACAGTTTCCTCCGTTTAGACACGCAAAGTTGGCGCACGGGTCGAATACAGGGGCTGGGTTTAAAAAAAAAAGCGGGTGGCATTCGTGTGTCAAAGTAATATTTTGATACACAATGTACGTGTCTATGGTTGAATATTCTGTACAATTTCTGGATATCTCATTTTATCAATATGAAAAAGTTTAGTGCAATGACTATTTATGTTGATTATCTTGTAAATATTCCCTCGATAAGGGTTTCCATCATTACTAATAACATTTAAATTATAATTCAGCATAAACAGGCATGGAACCTGAAGAATTTATAGGAAGAGTCGGGGGAAACTGTCGTAATAGATAGAACAACAAATAACGATCTTTTTAAAAGTGCTCTTGATGAATGAGTTGTCTGTTTGACTGGCACCCACTTTGCTCTTCCAGTATTCAATAAGTTATCTTCACTTGTGAATTAAATCCCGAGTCCTAAAAAATGAGTAGAACTGTCCCTTTAGAAAGGAAATATAGTCCTAGCAAATGGCCAAAACTATCCCTTCATAAACTAAACAGACTAACCATATAATAGCGATGAATTTTCAAACATATCTTTTAAACAAAATTGCGACTACCGTACATTTTGTTACATAACGCAAGTGAAAACTTTGGGAATCTTTAAATGAAAGTTCTAACCTGTACGCCTCTGACACCGATTTCCTCCGAAACCGTCCGGACAGAGACAGAACGGTACGTCAGCCGGGGCCGTACAGATTCCTCCGTTTAGACACGCAAAGTTGGCGCACGGGTCGAATACAGGGGCTGGGTCTGAGAAGAAACGGATGGAATTCATGTGTCAAAGTAATATTTTGATACACAATATACGTGTATATGGTTGAATACTTTATTTAATTTACTGATGCATGTATAGGCTTTGTTAATCATTAAAAGGTTTAGAGTAGTAGTGATTATTAACAATTGATTTTTTTCTAGTAGAACATCCCTTCATGTGGGTTTCTATCAAGATTCAAGATTCAATATTCAAAATTCCTTTATTGTCCTTTAAAAGACATCTCTCTTTTTTGTTTGTTCATATACAGCAACATGTACAGAAGATACCAGTCCAAACCTTTTATAACCAAAATATACAAGATACAAAAAGGGAAAACTCAACACTTAGCAGTGTTCTTGTTTTAACAATTTATATCTCTTTCTCCCCCCCCCTCTCTCTCTCTCTCTCTCTCTCTCTCTCTCTCTCTCTCTCTTGTCTCACACGCACACACATACTCATAAACACACCGATAATATACCTGTTACCTCTTTTCCCTGAAAAAAATAGACATGACATAATGGTTTATCAGTAGTTCAACAGTAGAAGGCATAACAGGATTTTGTATATCGTTCTGTCTTATATTAAAAAGAATTTCAATGAAAGTTCTAACCTGGGCGCATCTCACACCGATTTCCTCCGAAACCGTCCGGACAGAGACAGAACGGTGCGTCAGCCGGGGCCGTACAGTTTCCTCCGTTTAGACACGCAAAGTTGGCGCACGGGTCGAATACAGGGGCTGGGTTTAAAAAAAACGGATGGCATTTGTGTGTCAAATTAAAATATTTTGATACACAATGTTCGTGTATATGGTTGGATATTCTGTTCAACTTGTGGATATCTCTCTTTTTTTTAACATGCAAAGGTTTAAAGTAATTTTTTTTTACGTTGACTCCCTAGTAGAATGATCTTCTCATATGAGTCTCTATCACTTCTTATTATAGTTTATACATTATTATTTGAATTACAAATCAGCATAAACAAGAAAGACAAAAAGGAGAAAAACGGGGGGGGGGGGGGGGGGAGGGGGGGAGAGGCGGTGGTCCTGGTGTAAAACATCGGCTACCGGCGCAAAAGGTCCGTAGTTCGAGCCCTGGGGATTTCCATAAAAAGGCACGGAAAGTGAACATTTTAAAGAAAGAGTCGGGGAAAACAGTCATAATATATAGCAGCACAATTCAACTTTTTATGAAAATGCTCATGGTAAATGAATTATCTCATGATAAGCTGACACCCATTTTGTTCTTCCATTTTTAAATAAACTTTCTTTACTTTTTAATTAAATGTCTGGTTCTAGCAAATGACTACAATGTACAAATGTCTCTTTAGAAAGGAAACAAACCAACTATATAAACAAATCCAATTTTCAAACATTGTGTCCTTTAAGCAAAATTGCGACTACCATACATTTTCATACATAACGCAAGTGAAAACTTTGGGAATCTTTAAACGAAAGTTCTAACCTGTACGCATCTGACACCGATTTCCTCCGAAACCGTCCGGACAGAGACAGAACGGTACGTCAGCCGGGGCCGTACAGTTTCCTCCGTTTAGACACGCAAAGTTGGCGCACGGGTCGAATACAGCGGCTGGGTCTGAGAAGAAACGGATGGAATTCATGTGTCAAATTAATATTTTGATACACAATGTACGTGTCTATGGTTGGATATTCTTTAGATTTTGTGGATATCTCATTTTTGTTAACATGAAAAGGTTTAAACTAAATGATGATTATTAACGTTGGATTCCTAGTAAAATGTGCTCCTCATATTGGTTTCTGTCACTTCTTGTTATACGTATATCATTTAATTTAAAATTCAGCATAAACATGCACGTAAACTGAAGTTTTTAGAGAAAGAATCATGGAAAACAGTCGCAATAGATAGAACTTATCTCTTGATAAGCTGACACCCACTTTGTTCCTCCAATTTTAGACAAGTTATCTTCAGTTTTGAATTAAATCTCTATTCGTTGCAAATGGTCAAACCTGTCTCTTCTGAAACTAAACAGACCAACCATAAAAATGGGCTGAATTTTCAAACACAATATCTTTTAAACAAAATTGCGACTACCATACATTTTGTTACATAACGCAAGTGAAAACTTTGGGCATTTTCAATGAAAGTTCTAACCTGTACGCCTCTGACACCGATTTCCTCCGAAACCGTCCGGACAGAGACAGAACGGTGCGTCAGCCGGAGCCGTACAGATTCCTCCGTTTTGACACGCAAAGTTGACGCACGGGTCGAATACAGGGGCTGGGCCTGAAAAGAAATGGATGGCATTCTTGTGCTATAGTAATATTTTGATACACAATGTACGCGTCTATGATTGGATACTCTATTTAATTTCCTGGTACATGTATATGATTTGTTAAGCATCAAAAGGTTTACAGTAATGATTATTAAAAATATTTCTTTTTTAGAGTAGAAAATCCCTCCATGTGGGTTTCTATCAAGATTCAATATTCCAAATTCCCCCATGGTCCTTAAAGAGACATTTCTCTTTTAAGTTTGTTCATATACAGCAACATGTACACAATATAGCAGTTAAAAAATCTTTATTACCAAAATATCCAAGACATAAAGAGGGAAAACGCACACTTAGAAGTGTTCTTGTTATAACAAAGTATATCGACATAAAGAGGAAAAACCCACACTTAGAATTCTTGTTATAACAAAGTATATCTCTTTCTACTCACTCTATCTTGCTCGCTCGCGCTCTCTCTCTCGCTCGCTCTCTCTCTCTCTCTCTCTCTCTCTCTCTCTCTCTCTCTCTTTCTTTTTCTGTCTCACAAGCACACATATACTCATAAATACTGTAATATACCTCTTACCTTCTTCCCCTGAAAAATAGGCATAACGGTTTTACAAAACTTCAACAGGAGAAGGCAAAAAGGTTTTTTTAATATTGTTCTTTCCCATAGCTTCAAGAATGTCAATGAAAGTTCTAACCTGGGCGCATCTCACACCGATTTCCTCCGAAACCGTCCGGACAGAGACAGAACGGTACGTCAGCCGGGGCCGTACAGATTCCTCCGTTTAGACACGCAAAGTTGGCGCACGGGTCGAATACAGGGGCTGGGTTTAAGAAGAAACAGATGATATATTGGATATTCTGCACGTATTTAAGTATGGATTTTTATTTATGGTTTTACAATCGAAATCTACTTCAATCAAAATGTTCAGAAAGTTTCAGTGCAGCGCGATGTCTGACTTTTTCGTTTTCTGGCATAATCTTTAGAGCACAAGTATTTCACGCTCTATGTGATTGGATTCGTTCAACAAAAGATTTTTTCATCTTATATAATTATCATTATAAATAATAATGGTGACGTTTGGCATTAAGGAATGGGATGAAAAGTAATCATTGTTTGCGTAGTAATGCCCAATGTGTTAAAGACAAACCTGTCAACCGAATGGTTGAGTCGGTGTAAGTATAATGTGGTCGGCTGATACAGGAGCCACGGTATTCCCGCCTTGTCTTTGTGAGGTCGCACGTAAAAATTGTCAGATGTTAGTCGTGGAGCCCATCCACAATATAGTCTATACAGTGCTGATATTGGACGCCAGCAACAAAACAAGCAAATAAACAAGTCAAGCGCATGCAAAATGGCGTATAAAACATTTTGTTCGCATTGTGTTGCTCTTTTTTTTTTACTACGTAAAAATGTCACTTAAATATTTGGCATATAAAAGGGTTGGGAGCTCTGAGGTAATAAAAGCTGTTTTTTCAATGCCCGACGTCAGCAGCTTCGCCATATCGCGGATGGGTCGCAAGAGTGGGGTACCCGGGGCTTGGTCTGTCGCATTACACTGAAATCGATTCTATTAGTAGGAAAGAAAACGTGGCCTTCAGGGGCGGGGGTTCGAAACCAGACCCCCAGCGCTACCATGTCTCCTTCTCTATGACGGACATGAACACTTTACCATGAACTTTTAGCGAAGCTGATATGAACTTCTTTCATTTCTAAATCGATGGAGTTGGGACGTAACACACTATAAAATATGCACTACGAAGTGGGGGAATATTTGTTATGTTTGACACATAAGTTTTTGGATACAATTTTTCTCTCTTTGAACTATAATGTTGATAAAAATCTTAACTTAATTGGGACGAGACAGAGGCAGCTCAGTTGGTATAGCGTTTGACAACGAACCATGAGTGCCGAGTTCAAATCTTGATGAAGCTGTACTGTTACCTACTTCTTGGGTCGGTGTCAGTATGAAGTCATAGGCAAATGTTTCCTACTTGTTGAGTCTGTGAATGTATAAAGTGATTGGCTTAGAAATAAGTTCTGGTATCCCATCTCTGTGGCAGCATGTAAGATTTTCATATGGATATACCATCCGGTACCCTTTTTAGCTGGGGAGAGGGGGTGAATTGGCTCAAGGGGAAAAGCATTAGTCTCCTCAACAGTAGGTCTGCGGTTCGAAACCCACGATCGATCAAAAATGTATTTGTCTGATTTCGTCCCCTACTAGTTGAGTCGGTGTCAGTATCGTGTGACCGACTAAGACAGGAGTTCAGGTATCCCCGCCTTGTCTCGGGTGCGACTTTTCAGACGTCAGCCTTGCAGCCCGTCCACAATATTGTCTATAATTATAGTTCTGGCGTTGGACTTTAAACATTCAACTCAACTTAACAACTCAACCCCTTTTACCTGATTTACAGTGCAGTATATGCGTTACCATCTTTCAAAATTATGTTTTTTACGTGTCCAAGAAAAGGTAAATAAAACCAGACCGTGCCCGTGTACAAAACGCTTCAACCATCTTGTCTACCTTCCTAAGATCCCTGCCCCAACGCACGTAGAGAAAGAAATTCCGGAATTTCCCAATCTGTTTTACAAAGATCTGTACGTCATTTCGTAGGATGCTTTTCTATATCCCACATGTTCTAAGCCTTTTCACATCGCATGATTTAAGGCCTAGATTATTGTGCGCGAACTATTTCGGGGAATTAACAAATATATAACACGAGTGTATTTCGAAACGGGAGTTGTGCAGATCAGAGAGTTGCTGCTTGAGAGCACACCAATGTGCACAATAATGTGTGCGGCCAGATGGGAAAAGGTTACGCTGGAAAAAAAATGCTCAAAGTAACCAAGGACCAGGTGCCGAATATTGTTGATCTTGCTAAAAGCAATCTGTGCATCTATGAATAACAATGTACAACCCGAAGCAACTCGTGCAGGTATAAATAATAACGTGCAACCCGAAGCAACCCGTACAGGTATAAATAATAACGTGCAACCCAAAGCAACCCGTACAGGTATAAATAATAACGTGCAACCAGAAGCAACCCGTACAGGTATAAATAATAACTTACAATGTGAAACAACCCGTACAGGTATAAATTTTAACGTGCAACCCGTACAGGTATAAATAATAACAATGTATAATCGGAAGCAACCCGAGCAGGTATAAATAACGACGTGCAATGTGAAGCAACCGGTGTTGTGTCTGAGGAGTGAAGCCGACTCAGTGGTTAGTGGTCCGGATCAATTCCTGAAGGTCTGAGGTTTGAATCCCAACCCATGCCTATCTCTCTTTACATGTACAAACCTTTTCGCAAACCTAACAAAATGTAATTAGTTTGAGATAAAAGTAACCCAGGTAGTTAGGTCTATTAAATTTTAGGCCTAATAAAGTCGACCAGGGAGTCCGTGTTCCGAAACTCATACATTATGGTGGCTCTGTGTCCATCTTAACAAATTCTTCGGGCCGGAAAATAAAACATTTTTTTAAAATCAACTACTAATTTGACTTCTAATTTGGAATAATAATAATAATAATAATAATAATAATAATAATAATAATAATAATGAAGATCATTTTTAAGCGCTTTATCCCAGCATAGCCGGCTCAAAGCGCTTTACATAGTTAAGACGAGACAATTTATCAGCCATTCACACACATTATAAGGCAGTTTTGCACATAAAGGACATGATACATGAACAGCAAAGAAATATTATGAAAAATGAGTAAATTACACATATAAAGAAAACAAATCCGTACAGGTATAAATAATAACGTGCAACCCGAAGCAATCCGTACAGGTATAAATAATAACGTGCAACTCGAAGCAACCCGAGCAGGTATAAATAACGACGTGCAATGTGAAGCAACCGGTGGTGTGTCTGAGGAGCGAAGCCAACTCAGTGGTTAATGGTCCGGATCAATTCCTGAAGGTCTGAGGTTTGAATCCCAA
Source organism: Elysia chlorotica (assembly GCA_003991915.1). NCBI lineage: Eukaryota > Metazoa > Mollusca > Gastropoda > Plakobranchidae > Elysia > Elysia chlorotica. Next base: position 319,804 of record RQTK01000464.1, read on the forward strand.
CTCATGCCTATCTCTCTTTATATGTACAAACCTTTTCGCAAACCTAGGAAAAAGTAATTAGTTTGAGATAAAAGTAGCCCAGGTAGTTAGGTATATTTTAGGCCTATAGGGGCTCTGTGTCCATCTTAACAAATTCTTCGGGCCGGAAAACGTAGGAGGTGTGTGACATTGAGCAAACATTAATTTTGTGCGACTTTCTACTGTGTTCCAAGGAGCTATCAACAAGTCCAGTAGACAGAATCGTAATGTAAGTACTGTACTGTTATTTTAGTAATAGTCATATGCCCCTTGCATTTAAACTTACCAATTTAGTCTGCATTTCGGTTGGTAAAGCGGGCAGCTTCTGTTCAGGGGTTACAAGTTCGAATCTCAAATAGAGCGCCTATTTCTCTATTTTTGGATCGGTGTCAGTATAACATGACTCCCTGAGGCAAACGTCCTGGTGACTGTGGCAGCACGTAAACTCACCAGGCGTTTACCTTGGGACCAGTCCACTAGAGAGTCTATTCAGTCGCTACAGATGGTTTTATATACAAATACCCCCCCCCCCAAAAAAAAAAAAGAAGCAAACAAACAAAATACCCACAAAAACATCAGCTCTGATTCGAACCTCGAACCTTGTACTCATCAGCTCAGTGAACTAGTGACTGAACTTTTCCCTCACCCTTAAATAAAAAACCTGATTCTTTGTAGGAAAGGAGGTTTTTTTGTTGTTAAACTTAGCCAATGTTTCCAAAAAAAATAAATTCCATACGGAGACGAGCCCCAAGACATTTTACTCAGTGCACACAGAGACAAAGCGAGGACCCCTGCGTTGGACGGTCACATTTTACCGATTTAACCAGTAGATTGAATAGTGTTTTTTTCCTACCTGCATCGTTACCCAATAATTATTGATGAAATCAAACTCGTATAATTATCTACTTCTTTTTTCCCTTTTTATTTTATTTCTGGTTTCCGTCTATACCGCTGATCTAACACAAAACTCACACATTTAATTTGTTTTAAAACATTGAACTTTAAAGACTATGTATTCGTGTGTGACTGAATAAAAATTCTCGAAGTACTTACCTTTCCATGCCTGCAATGGAAAAGAGAAGAAAAACATATTATGTACGTGTACATTGTTGAGCTTAAGTAGATGTATTGCTTGTTGTTGCTCAGCCTCCAACGCTAACACTTTGTAGATTTTACCATCACAGTGCTACGATATGACAAAATGCAAGACCCATATCAAAGTATAAATCATGTGTTGTAAAGATGCAATTAGATATATTATGTAACTTTACTATCATGTTAAAAATGCACTTTTCATTTATCTTATTACGAACATGTGTCCAATATAAAGCAAAAATATGGAAAATAAAAATCAAAAGTTTATATTGATTATCTCAAAAGAAACGAAAATTGTTTATTCAAAATCGTAGTAACTTGAAATCGTTTGAATAATCATAGGGACGGTTAACTGTCATAATAGAATTTGTCTAGATTGGTGAATATTTTAAGCAGCCGGAATGCGAGCAATATGAATCTGATGAATAGTATAAACACGAAAAGGACAATGAAAGTAATGACGACGGTAAGGATGATGATGATGATGATGATGATGATGATGATGATGATGATGATGATGATGATGATGATGATGATGATGATGATGATGATGATGATGATGATGATGATGATGATGATGATGATGGTGATGAGAATGGTGATGATATCGTCTATCGAATGTGTCCTAAATCTAGTACTAAAATAGGACAATGTTGCAGGAGAGCAAAACGCTTACCTCTGAGACGCCTGCTACGGAAGCGGCGATTGCCAAGACCTACAATAAACAGACATAATGTCACATCATTATTCAGGAGGGGGGGGGGGGGCTAGGGGCAGAACATCGGCTTCCGAAGCAAAAGGTCCCGAGTTCGAATCCTGGCTGTTGCGTTCCCTACTGTTTGGGTCGGTATCAGTATAATGTGACCGGCTGAGACAGAAGTCATGGTATCCCTGCCCTGTCTCGTGTGTGACAGTACATAAAATTGTCAGACGTCCGTCTTGGGGCCCGTCCACAATATAGCCTATATAGTGCTGCTGTTGGACGTTAAACCAACCCAAACAACCAACCAACCATCATTATTCAGATTCCAATAAATAAATTTATTTTTTCAATATGGTGATTACAATCAGATGCACATACATGTGCTTTATAAAACATGGAAATCGCCCTAACGCTCCCATGTCATGCCGGTTCCCAAAGCATCCGAGTCATCTAGAAAAAAATATAAACAGACATAATGTCACATCATTATTCAGATGCCAATGAGATGTGTTTTTCAATTTGCTAAATATACATGTAGGCCTACTTTATAGATTAGGGATATCTCTCTAATTTTCCCATATATTATGCGGTTTCCCATAGCATCCGAGTCATACAGAAAAAATATGAACTAATCATGTACGGTAATTAAGGCTTCCAGAATTTTCCAAAATAAGTAAAAAGAAAAAGAGCTATTCCAATTTAACTAATTTACGAGAAGAAAAAGGGTTCATGAATTGTTCTATTCATGTAGTAGAGGCAAAGGTTCCCTGAATAGTTTTATTCGGAGACCGCACCTTCTGCTCGTCAGTCAAGAGCAATACCGTCTGAGTTAGCGAATGCCAACGTTCAGTTGTTTTTTTTTTTTTTTTTTTTTTTTTTTAATAAATTAATAGAATGCAGACTTCGTAATAATTATAGAGCTACAAATTTATCTTTGTTCTCTGTAACTTCTCGCAAATACTACCCTACATTGCATGTTGTTGTGATTCACGTGAACGTTTTCCCCAAGGGTCCAGAGGATAGAAAACAATAATTTACGAATTTTAGCTCTTCATGATAAGAATGCCAAAGAATAAAACGTTACTACTGGTGAAATATTTCTATTACTTAATAGCGATATAAATGTTTGTTTTAAGAAATACAACATTGTGCTCAAATTACTTGTATTAACAGTTTTTTGTTCCAAATTTAACTTTTTTCTTGTTGTTGTTGTTGTTGTTGTTGTTGTTGTTGTTGTTGCTGCTGCTGCTGTTGTTGTTGTTTTTATTGTTGTATTGTTTTTTTTTTCATGACAATTAAGTGTATAGGCTGATTTGATTTTGTTGTTTTTGTTTTTGTAACATGAAGATTTCTACTCTTCATAAATCCAACTGTCTCACCCAATTACCATGGGAAGTGTGTTGTTTTGTTGTTGAGGATTTGCATTTGTTTGGTTGGTTGGTTGTTTGTTCCTTTTTTTGGGGCGGAGGTGTTTCTTTTTTTATTATCTTTTTTGTGTTTGTTTTGTTTGTTTTATTTTTTTTTGTTTCTCCTTTTACACATGCAGGGATAGCTTCATAAAAATGTGTGATCGTTTTATTAAACATTTTAAGTCATATCCATGGCTCTAGAAATGATGAGACCGATGATTATACCTTTTTAAGAAACTTCTGGATTTACAACTTAAAACATGTTCGTTCTGATTAAAATAAATCACTTTTTAGATATAAATAAAATCAACGTATGTGATGCCAATACATTATTGTAATCTACAAAGATTGTGACCATTTGTGTGTTGTTTTGTTTTTAAACATTTGGGTGAACAAAGATGTCAGTGCGACTAATATTCTAAGTAACTTACATGTAAAACCTTTCGTAATAGTCCCTGTGTGGCTCTCATACTTCTCTCGTATCCCATTATAATGTCCCGATGTTAGGAGGCGTTTTACTTTTAAATCAATTTTTGTTCTTTCCTTTTTCCCCCGTAAATTGTCTCTCCTTAATCAAGGTACATTGGTAATCAATGATGTTTGGTTTAACGGACGTTTCCCCACATAACATGCAGAGTCACTGAAGTTTAGGCCTTACTGAATTATAAATCCAACCATTTACGTCTTGAATCCAGATAGGCTTGTATTGCAATGTTAGACAGTAGAGTTAGAAAGATAAGTAAAAGATATTTGACTGCTGTTTTATCTCATTATAGGATAAAACTAGTAAAAGTTTTTTCTTCTTTAGTTTTTTATTTATTTGGTTTTTTTGTTGTTGTTGCTGGTGTTGTTTCTGTAAACTGCGCCTCCTTAATTACGGTTTATTGGTAATCAATAATCTGTTAGTGGATAGATGTTTCCTTACATTACAGGCCAGGTGACTGAATTATAAGTACAACCATTTGACTTTTAGCCTTTTTTAGGTTCAGCTAGGGTAATATATTATATTGTTGTATAACATACTTAGGAAGCTGTATAAAATCATTTTCTGGCTTTTGTTATTAGTAACTACTAACTATAGGATGAATGTAGCAGAAATAAATCAAAGTTGATTTTATTACATAAAGATTTACTGCGATATACGATAAGCCTTTTGTCACATTGCTTGCACATTGCCTCCTACATTAGTGTTCACCAAGTTGGCTGTTACTAAGTGTTAGAGAGACGTACAGACGTACTCAAAGTTTGATTAGCCTTTTCCCATCAGCTGGCACACATGTTGTGTGGGTTCATAGGCTACGATCTTGTGCTAGCACATTTTTATTGATCTACACATCTTCCGTTTCAAATTAATGAATATTAAAGGATTTCTAGTGATCTTTATTTTGTTAATGTTGATAAGATAGTGTGCCCGAGTCTACGTACATATATTTATAAGTTTTCATCAATTGACCTACCACAGGGACCTACTTTATCGAAACAATGCCAAACCTTAATGTCCTCTCTCCACTCTCTCTCTCTCTCTCTCTCTCTCTCTCTCTCTCTCTTTCTCTCTTACTCTTTCGACCGTTAAAATAATAGAAATGACTACCAGATAAACAATATTTTTTAAAGCGTCAACTGTTCATAGCTGCAATAAAAAAAAACCTTTGCCGTGCTATTTTTGAAAGTGGCGTTGTTTTGCAAAGGAAATCATTTCATGTGTCCCAATCTGTTCAGCAAACAGAGGCAGGTTTTTACCTGCTCTCTCACAATGTGCGGACTTGAGTGCTAGAAAAAAAATTGAAAAGTTTGTCGGCCATCTCGCCCTGAGAAGACATCCAGTTGACCTTTACGGTTATATTTTGGTCTGTGGTCATACTTGTGTAGTCTAGGCCCTATGTCTTTGCTTTCTCTTTGTCTCAATCTATGTGTGTGTTTGTCTCTTTCTCTGTGCCACTCGAAATGTTTCTTATTCTCTACCTATTTTCTCTGTGTGTCTCTCTCTCTCTCTCTCTCTCTCTCTCTCTCTCTCTCTCTCTCTCTCTCTCCCTACTCTCTCACTATTTAGATAGTCAACGCTCTGGCTAACGGTGCATTCAAACTAATATTCCGGGTTCGTGCCTGGCACGCACGAAATCATTAAAGCAGCAGCAGAAGAAGAAGAAGAAGAAGAAGAAGAAGAAGAAGAAGAAGAAGAAGAAGAAGAAGAAGAAGAAGAAGAAGAAGAAGAAGAAGAAGAAGAAGAAGAAGAAGAAGAAGAAGAAGAAAACAAAACAAACGCATTGGACACAAACTAGTAATACGGTATTAAATAAAATTAATGGTAAAACGAAAAGAGCAAAAGAAAGACAGAACGAAATTAAAAATTTTAATTTTAGAGAGCACATTTTGTTTACCTTGTAAGGGACTGTAATTTTAGAGAGCACATTTTGTTTACCTTGTAAGCATCTAAGAGTAAGAAGCATCACCGATTCCACTCGTTTGTAACCTTGACCCTTCCACATACAACTCGAATACATTTCTTTTGTCTTTTATATCGAGGAAAGTAACTCTCTTCCCCCAGTTTAATATCTCCTTTAAAACTATTTCCAGTGTTTCTAATAATTTATCTTGGCATGAAATTATTTTCACACTTTGGCGTTCCCTGATTATGTTAAGAATTTTATACATTTCTAAACTGTTGTTCTCATTCCAGACCACTATCGAGTATCATACATCACTACTAACTAAATGGTTATTAAATAATCGAACTCAGAAATTTCAAACTGTTTTCTCGAGTTGATTCCCTTTGCTCTTAGCCTGGCCTGCAAAGCGAAAATGGAGAACAAGTCAAGCTGACATTCTAAATTATACACCACCTTATAAAGTAAATCTTAGATTAAATATTAAGATTTTGACATGAATATATTGATTTAGACCTAATGAATTTTTCATACATATCTATTTTAGGTTCATGTGACCTAGTTTCTAGATCTTACAAGTTTTGTTTATGCCTTCTCGTCCATGAAGTCAACACTTGCCAATCCTTGATCAGGATCTGACGAAATCGAAGCGCAAATCTTTTGTCAAAAGCGCTACTTTGCCGGCGAGCAATACCAGTGTTATCTAGCGACCTAGGCCTACTCTCTATAACTGTTATTTAGACCTAGATGGGAACTATATCTATACTGTATTGATTCTTACATTTTTAGTGCATCTATGATCTTAAATTTTAACGTTTTATAGAAAATCTAATCTAGATTAAAATCTAATCTAGATCTTTAGCCTACAGATGTAGACCTAGTCTCGATCTTTAGATCTAGATCTTCATACATGTGGAGCCTACTTCATGGATTACTTGACGTAATTACTCAATTATCTCAAAATGGCACTTCCATTACTCTCTCCATAACCTCAATTAGTTGACTATATTGGTTGTTGGCTACAGTGGGGAACTACTTGTGGCATTTATTATCCTTCCAGCCCACCCTATCCAAGTATTTTCTGTCTCGTGGTGTAGAATGTCCATCTCAACAATTAATGCCAAATATGTAAGCACATTTTTGAGTGTAGCATATTTAAGATTTCTTTTGTTTTGATGCTCAAATAGTGACAAGTCAATTTTATGTGTGGTTTGAAAAAGCTCCATAACAATGTCCATGTCAGCAACAAATTCTTTTCCAGAACTCAACTTAATCATGTTTTGTTGTTTGTTTGTTTTTTAGCAGCACTTTCCCAGTTTTCCGTTTGCTGTAGATCCTGTGCAACAATGCTGCGTCGGTGTAGCTGTGAGGTGAAGAGGTTTGTGTCCTCTGCAAACCGACTCAAGGGAATGAACAACAATATCAGAAAGGAAGCCATTAGTCCTTATTTGGAAAGGTATGGCACAATCATTACTTTTTTTGGAAAGTATGGCACAATTATTCTTTATTTGAAAAGGTATATTATTTTTCCATATAATTTACAAAAGCAATATGGTATACTTTAGAATTTTATATAATAATTTATTATGTTTTTGGCAGTTATTTTTATAAAACTAAAGGTGGAAGTTATGTATAAACCAAAACCAGGTGCAATTCATGTCGTAATCAAACAAGATAGTCAGAGTTAACCAAAGAGAACATCTTCAAACTTGAAAAACAACAACTCTGCATCATAATAAAGGTTTCTCCAAGGTTTAGCATTTCCTTGTAGTGCATTTTTTTAAAGGGGATATTTTGTTTTTCAACCCCCCACCCCTCCCCCCCTGAACCCCCTCTTTCTCCACTATCAAAGTTCCGGAAAATTCGACAGGTTTGGGGTGGCATCCCTGCTTCTTGCAATGAGCTGTATAAAGGAACCGGTGCGCCTGTATCAAGATAAGACTTTCAGGTGTAATCCTGTATGCTTGACTCGTAAAAATAATCATATAATGTTTGTTTTTTTGTTAATACTCTTCTCTTTGGGTTTTAATTAATTCGTTGATTTATTAATTATTAACATATATATTTTTTGCAGATGCCAACATGACCAGTCTCAGTCGTTTAGTACATCCAGTCTCCAAAACTTTTCCCGCACATCGTCAGACAAGAATGATCTTAGCAGGTTTCTCATTGAGGTGAGTTCTATAAAAATGGGGTGCTTCTGACAGTATTCCTGTTTTGATTTGTTGTGTGTGTGTGTGCTTTTTTTTTTAACTTATTAAAGCCTTTGCTCACTGCCAGTGTCCTATGACATTGTTGATTACAACGTTTGAAGTACAGGACAGCTCGAATCCAACAAACTCGGACTGAAAAGAAACAACCCACATTCAACAAACAGATAAAAATCCCCCATTTTCCCCTCTTCTTTGTCATTTGTAAACTATCTTTGATCCACCGAACTAGCCTCGCATCCACAATCGGATCCAAAGAACCATACAAGTCGGCAAACTACAAAGTTGCATACCAGGCGCTAAGTCTAGCTTAAAATTATACCACCAAAGCTTTTCAGCTCGTCTTTAAAGAATAGGACCTCTCCCACAAACCACAGACCTGTACATTTTCCGTCAATTGTCAGAATTCTAACAATTTTGACGACCAAGGCTTTTTTGACGTGATTTCCGACCAGACGTCCAACCTAATGGGAAAAGTGGGACTTTCTGACATGATCTTTTCCCCCACGAAAATAAAAATCGGATCCGTAGAAAGTATCCATTAAAAAGACAAAAAAAATGTCAGATTGCCGTATTTCATCTGGAGGCACATCTTATCGGGGCATATTGAAAATTACCATTTGAGGCGACACTTAACAGTGTGAACTAAATACAAGAGGTATTGTAATGCATAACTGCAGAGCTTCCAACCTGTACACTTTTTCTCCTCAAATACGCCAATACGAGCGAGTTTGTTGAGTCTGAGTGTACTGTACATTCAATTTACATCAGTATATGTGATAGAATCAGTGTGAATGAGGCGCACTTAGGAAAACTTTCTTAACTGCTTCAATCACTTTTTATGCAAGTATGTAATCAGGCACAAATCATGATTTTAGTTGTTCGTAATAAAGATCAATATAAAATATTTTTTCTTTGTTTGGAAAGCTCTGGTTTAAAACTTTAACTAGCATCTCCGGTCTTAAAAACTCAGCAAAAAGCCTCACATGTTTATCTGTTTTATGTATTTTGTACAGTATTTTTTTTTCTTTCTTATGCAATACCATAATAGATTGGCACGGACCCTAAAGAAGCCCGCTATTGGTTGAAGAACTTTACACTCTCTGCGGAGCCCTCCAAGGTTTTTATGGTGATCAGCGTAGATGATGAGGTCATGCAGAATCAAGCTCAGGTATTGCTCTTTGGTATTGTTCATTGTTGTGTCCTTATCAAACTTTTTGTTGGAAAAAAGTCAAGTTAATGAGAGGAGAGGGGTATTGTATATCAAAACTACTTGGAAACCTATGAGGAGGTCACCATTTGTTTTCTTTTGTTTTTTCAGTATTGATAAAATAAAGCCTCTTTTGGTTTTTATAGGCACTGCATTAGTCGAAAACTATGTAAAAAATCCAGTTGATTTACTACTTTAGACTACATACTTAAGAATTTATGGAAGGAGTTTCCCAGAAAAAAGAACCACTTTTGCAAAAATTTACATAAAATGGATTTCTTTACTGTATTAACAAAATACCATTTGAAATATTTTCCTTTGTTTTTAAATGTTGACAAAAATAGGAGCTGCTAGGAAATTTCATTTTGTTTTTTAATGTTGAGGTCAAACCTCATAGGGTAAGAACTTTTGATAAGTTTTTGAAATTTCTTTTACTCCATCTACCATCATTAATATAATTTTTTTTTTCTGCAGCTGGAAACATTTTCCTCATCAATTTCATTTCTGTACAGAAACAACATGGCTCCTCTTATCCTGTATGGTGCAAAAAAGACAGCGCCGTCGTTTAAGGTGAGGGGAGAAGGGATTGTATTTAGTCGACTATAATTGTAAGACTTCTGATCCTGAACGCAACACCTTGTTTTCCACTAGACTCGCTGATGTAAATAGACAAACTACATTTAACCTCTTTGCTGTCTCTGCTTGACTTTGGAAGCATTATGGTAGGGTACTTTCTGAATATTTATAAATAAACAATTGCCAAAAATAAATTTTTAAATGTATTGGCAATGTTTCTACTGTGATCTCACCTATCCTAATGTATATACATCAACTAAATAGGTTGTTAGTCATTTTTATTTTTTTAAACTTTTGTTTTGTTTTAGTGAGTTTGGAAAATGAAGGAATGTTTTTTAAAATGTTTGTGAAAGAATTTCATTTCTCCTTTTTTTGTCTTTAGATTCCAAGTTTCATATTTGGTGAAATAAAAGCTGAAGGCAACAAGCTGGTCTACCCAACCAAAATTTATGTTGTCAGCTAATTCACCCATCAGAAAGTGTTAAAAATCTAGGTCTTCTATCCTCTTTTCTTCATGTCAGTCTCATGTCTATTTTGTTCATGTCCATTTCATGTCTCTATCACATTGTCAGAGCATGAAAGACACGTGTATATGGAACGCGCTGAGGCTGAGCAACATGCTGGAGCAGCAGGGCGTCTTCACCAGAGTTCTTTACCCTGGCTGCGGTGTCATCATGGGCGACTCTGACAAAGCAGGGTATGTTAGGCATGATAGTCTTCATCATATTCATCATCATCATTGTCATCATCATCATCAGCATCAGCATCATCATTATTGTCATCATTATCATTTTCATCATCATTAGCATCATAATAATCATCATTATCATTATCATAATCATCTTTGTCATCATCATCGTCATGGCCTTGCTCACAGAGATACCAATTGTACGTAAATTTACGAATTTTCCGTATTTAAAAGAAGTTTCTGACAGATCAGAGTTCAGTGATGTTTTTTTTTTTGTTTTTTTTTTAACTAGTATGCTTTGCTGGTTTAAGCGAAAAGGATCAGTTATAAAATAATGATCCAAATGGCATTACTGTCTCACCATTGCTGAGGGTAAAGGCCACCAAAAAACCCTGTCTATGCTTTCCCTATTTTGGACCTACTTTTTACTCTGGGCCAAATCCATTTTCCAAACTTTTGTCCAAGTTTCGGGTGTCATTTCTTTTCCAATATAATATCTTGATAAAATCAAATTGCTTTACATGTGGTTGGTAAATATCTCAGCACAGAAAGCACATGTTATGTTATGACAAAAAAAGGGTATTTTGGGCCTGATTCGCTGTGTTAGTTTCACACATGAACTTATTATTATTTCAAAATAATCCTCTAAAACATCTGTTTTCTCCGTTGTGTCATATCCCAGCATGCCTGAGTTTGAGACAGAGCAGCTTCGGCTGGACCCTCACATCCTGCGGTCAGGCTTTGAGACGGGCCACCTGCCCATCCTGCTGAGCTTCGGGGAGACAGACACCGGTCAGATGTTTGCCGTGGACACCTGGACTTTGACGACGCACGTGGCCAGACTGCTGCAGCCCATGAAAGTCATGCTGGTCAACTCCCAGGGAGGCTTTCTGGATGAGCACGGCAAGGTCAGGGGGGGACAGAGAGAGAGAG
>RQTK01000464.1:331427-357150 GCA_003991915.1 Elysia chlorotica
GAAGAAAGAGAAGGAGAGAGGGGGGGAGAGAGAGAGAGAGAGAGAGAGAGAGAGAGAGGAGGATGGATGGTAAAAGATAGACACTTAGAGACATAGACAGAATGAGACCAGTTTTTAAAGGTATAATCTTTGACGTTTATAAAAAAATACAAAATCAAAAGAAAAACACAAATTTAAGACTGCTCTCATGCAAACATGACTGGGTAAAACAGTATACTTTGCTTCTTATCTCAAAAGAAGACATTCTTTTCTGTGCCCTCCTTCATCCTTATTAAAGTGTTTGTCAACTCTCTTATTTGTCTGCAGGTTATCGCTAACATAAACCTGCCCACCGATCTGGACACAGTGGAACAAAAGCCCTGGAGGACGCCAGATAAAGTAGAAATGGTCAGTTTGGTTTGGCTTCTTGGTGTCGTATTGTCCATTGTCAGCAAGTAGGCGATATAAAGCTAAAGGGTCCTAGACTAACGTCTGCAATAAGACAGTGCGTGGGGGCCCGGACTTCTGTCTAAAATTATCACTAGCCCCACTAGCAGTGGAAGAGAGAGCTAGGTTTTTTTAAAATTCAAGTCACAGCTTCAACACCTGTAAAAAGTTTCAGTTTATTCATTCTTTCTTACTTTTTCTGTTGGATAGGAGAATCATGAAAATTAAGCCACCCCTTGATAAATTGTGTCTAAGATAAATATTTTTTACATTTTTAGTCATTAAAGAGTGAAATGTAAGATAACATAGGGTTTTTGGTTTCAATCTCAGCACATTTACCATATTGAAACCAAATAGCGTGGATGCAGAATCTCTGTGTGCATTTTAAAAGGGAAAATAACAATCCTGTGGTAGAGATTTTTATTTTTATTAGATTATAATCTTATCACCTTGATAAGTGACACATATATTTACTATTTCTTTTTTATTATATTAAAGATGTTTTGAGAGGATTTTTTAAAATTTGCTTTGAGTTTCTTGTTATAAACATCTATTTTAAAGAATGATACCCTTTGTTGTGCATGATTCTTGTGTTTTTTTTTCCTTCCTTTTTTAAAATCTATTTATTTATTTATTTGTGTTTTTATTTTATATTATACGATAAGTTGAATGTGCATGGATTTTTTGTGTTTTTGTTTTTTTTAAATCCTGTTTCCCCCTCTACTTTTTGGCCTGACTTTCTGTAGATGATTAAAGTGAACAGCTTGCTGGCGGACCTGCCTGGCGAGAGCTCTGTGGTCATCACATCGGCCGACACCATGCTACGAGAGCTCTTCTCTCACAGAGGTCAGTTAGTGAAGCAGCCAGGGTGAAGCAGGCACGAGTCAGATTTGTTTATAGTGTATTTAGAACCATTTTAAAAGGTTACAAAAAAATTGTAACTCTGTCATTTGTTGGAGCAGATGATTTCTTTTTTCATAGTTACTAAAATTATTACTTTCTCTTTGAATCTGCTAGGGTCCTTAGCAATTGAGTAGGTGTACTCTGAAGTGTTGAGCTCTTGTTTCCACTTCAGATACATTTCTGTATTTGTAGAACCAGAGACAATTCTATCTATATGAAATGGAAAAAAAGGTCAATATAGAGTAGCTTCTCTATGTTTTTAGGGTTTGGGCTAAAAATGTGAATCATTTACTTGTGCCTGATTCAACCCTACATGTCTTCTTGCTTGAAACTGAAAGATTGTTCTTCATTCATAGGAGAAAAGAAAGAAAAGATTCCCAAGATTTATGTCTGTGATAATCTAAAAGTTTTACTCACCCAGCATGAATAAATGAGTATACTCTGTCATCTCAATACTTCTGTTGCTTACGAAAACGGAGATATGTTGGTTCCAAGCATTTGAGTGTCGACAACATAATCCAGACCAGCCTTTAATAAACATAAGGGGAAAAGGGAAAATCATATTTTATCAAGCGTATAAATTAAGTAGTCGTAAAAATATTATTCCTTAAATTTGTTCCCTAAATTGCCAGTTTCACAATGCATCTCCTGCAGATAGGGATTAGTGCTGAGTTAATTAAATGGTTTTTACTAGTAGTAAGAAAGTGAAATATCTTGTATACTCTCTTGGGCCTCAAGGCTTTTTTTTTTCATACACTTTAATTTTACAATGGCTTATCTTTCTCTTTTCCTTTTTTATTTCAGGTTCATATATTTTTTTAGTTTATGTCTTTCTTTTAAATTTGTTCATGTGTAGTAGTCAGTTTGCGTACCACTTCTTGAAACTCATTTCTCTTTATTTTTTTTTTCAGGGTCTGGGACGTTTTTCCGATGCACAGAGGCAGTGCACAAGTACAAGTCGCTACAGGGGATTGATCTGGACCGGCTTCGAGTTCTGCTGCATAGGTTGGTCTTTTTAGTTTAGTAAAAGCCACCAAACTTGATTCTGGCTGGTTCTCTTCAGCTCGGCCCATGCACTACCAGCGGCTTTTATCTCTGCATCAGTGTTCGCCGCTAAGTCTCTTCGGACGGGCGTACTTGGGGTTCATAGTCCTTGTGATGTTGGATACAGGCTTTTAAAGCGTGTGGCCTATCCAGCCTCATTTGCGCTTTCTAAACTCCGTCTCGATGGGGTTTTGCTTCGTTGTGTCCCACAGTTGTTTGTTTGGGATAACTTCAGGCCTCCTAACATTGAGGATGTTTTTGAGACATTTGTTGGTGAACGATTGCAGTTTATGGCTGTTGGTCTTCGAAGCGCACCATGTTTCTCAGCCATAGTGTAAGACCGACTTCTTCCGGTATTGAAGATCCGGATCTTGTTTGGTTCTGAGAGAGCTGTAGACCTCTAGATTGGTCTTGGGGTATTGAAAGCGTGTCAGGCCTTTTTTTAAATTTACAAGATAAACAAACTTTTCAACCTCTTTGATGTTTTCCTAATGCAGCTGCATGAGTCTGCCTGTCTGTTATTGGTTCATATTTTTTTTCCCCCTATATTTATTGGAAGTTCAGTCTTCTCTTGGGCATCTTGTTGTCTTGGTGAAAGAGGGCTGATGTCGTCTGTAAATTCAAGATCTTCCAGCTGTCTCATGAAGATCCACTGGATACCCATTTTTTGGCATGTAGTTGACTTTCGGATTACATGACAGTTGAGGTTTGTATGTTGGCTTTAAGAGCCTCATTGGTATGCCATCTGGACCTGCTGCCTTTCCTGACTTGAGAAACTTTATGGCCTTTGCAATCTCTGCCCTGCTAGGAGGGTTGGTGTTGATGTCAAGGAGTTCAGTTGGTGGTGGGGTATCTGGTGGAGCTGGCGGGGCAGGTCTTTTGATCTTATACCTTATTCTATCTTATACACCATAATGGCAGAGCTGCCAACCGTCCCGCATTTCGCGGGACAGTCCCGCTTTTTGATACCTTGTCCCGCCGTCCCGCCCGCGATATAAAATATGCCGTTTTGTCCTGCTTTGAGCATTGAAGCCGCATGTTTTTTTGGTTGTAGATTACCACCCTCTACAGCCATTGCCGTAAACAACTGCACATTTTCATTTTGTTTTGTTAAGTTTTGTGCTGACCGTTTTGCGTCACACGTTTTGTCCATGCTCAGTTTGCATACCGGGTACCATTAATTTTTTAAGGACAACGAGAAAACCACCATGGGTCTAAATCTAGTCCGGGCCAAAATGACGAAGGCGTAGTCATTCTTAAGTCGCGTTATTTCCGATGTATAACGACTGCTCATCCTCTTAGTCGGAACTGGATCTTTGCTAAGCCTTACAGTATCGCCTATGGCGTCAATACACTGAATACAGGAAACTTACATAATGCGCGTGATTTCCAAGAAAGCGAGATTTAGGGTACATATCAATGAAAGTCAAAACTAAAGCCCCACTTTGTTCCATTGTCTTCAACAAGACATACTGAAACATATTGGTGTGATTGACGTAAACGTTCTGATACTTATATTCGAAAGTGTTGTAATGAATGGACGGCGTTCGGTTTGCTTCTAGATCTAGATCTAGACCAAGTAACACGACTTTGAGAATGAAGAGTAGAGAGCATAGGCCTAGGCCCGACTAAAGCTCTTCCTCTGTTCCTCGTTCGTTTTCGTCTCTCACCCTCTCTCTCTCTCTATCTATCTCTCTGCCTCATTAATTTTTTGTTTCTTCCTCACTTCTCTCTCTCTCTCTCTCCTCTCTCTCTCTCTCTCTCTCTCTCTCTCTCTCTCCTTCTCTTCTCTCTCTCTCTCTCTCTCTTCTCTCTCTCTCTCTCTCTCTCTCTCTCTCTCTCTCTCTCTCTATCTATCTCTCTGCCTCATTAATTTTTTGTTTCTTCCTCACTTCTCTCTCTTTCAATCTCTCCACTCTCTCTCTCTCTCTCTCTCTCTCTCTCTCTCTCTCTCTCTCTCTTCTCTCTCTCTCACTTCTTCCTCTCTATTCTCTCCTCTTCTCTCTCTCTCTCTCATGTCGGCATAATTAAATACCAACTCCATTCCACCTGTTGTAGGCCCGATTTGCTTTAACCAAAATCTAGATTGGCCTACCTAGTACTCTAGCTTTTCCTCCGTCCCTCGTCCATTTTCGTCAATTGCTAACTCTTGCTCACTCCTCTTCTCCGTCTTCTTGTTTGTTTTCTCTCTCTTTCTTTGTCTCTTTATTTCTCCGTTTCACTTAACCTCTTTCACTGTCTCTATCATGTCAACAACACTGCAAATTAGTCCGTTAGTTTGAGCCCTTGTACTACAACGAGTTTTGCCAACAGAATACCTGATAGAGACATTCTTAGATCTAGCGTTTTCTACTATTACGTCCATTCATTATCTATTTACCGTCCATGACAGACTCAACCTATACCTCTCTTTCTCTCTCTCTCTCTCTCTCTCTCTCTCTTCCTATCCTCTCTCTCCCTCCCTCTCCCCCCCCCCCCCCCCCCTTTCTCCAGTAAAGTCAACCATTACCATGCTAGCTTTACTAGCTTCCTCTTTTGTTTGTGCTTCTTACATTAGTGATATCCCGTTCTCTTTCTTCCTCGTTTTTTACTTTGTGCCCCTCCCCCGTCCCCTCCTCTCTTTAATTTTCTCCCTCCCCCTCTATCTCTCCCTCTCTCTCACTCTCTTTTTGTCTATCTCTTTGTCTCTCTGTGTCTCCGCTTTCTATTTGTACAGTTCCTACATACAATTGCATCCATATAGTGTTGATGACCACATTGAAAGTGAATAGTGTCTGTAGGTAGTGAAACGTTACTTGTATAGAATTTAGAACCAAGAAAAATCATTTAGTTTGGAAGGAAAAAATAGAAAAATGTCTCTAGAATTGCATGTTTGGAGCTTATTTTTCCAAAAAATTTCCGGGGGAGCATGCCCCCGGACCCCCCTAGTTTACCTCCCGCCTGCGGCGGTCGTTTGTTTCGCCTTCGGCGAAAGTTGTAGCGGTCCGATAGATCTTTAGTCAAAGTGTCCCTCTTTTTGGGTAACTCAGGTTGGCAGCTCTGGCCATATTTCTTTGGCCTTCTGCTGCCTCTGCCTCTGTTGTCAGCTCCTTCATGTAATTTCTTTTGTCTTTCCTGGCACTTATCTTCACCTCTCTATTCTCAGTACCGAGCTTGTAGAATGCGTTTTTCTCTATGCCATGTGCCTGGTTGATCTGATGTTTCAAGTTCTTCTTTTCCGTGATGAGTGTCCAGGTGTCAGTTGTGATCCACTCCTTGTGTTTCCCGATCTTCGTTACTAAAACTGTTGAACATGTCTCCTTTCAAGTCTCGCGCAGGCTTCCCTACTGCTCCGCAATTGTCTCTTCTGGTAGTAAGGAAACACACTGAACTTGTTCCTTAGCTCGATTTTGAAATGCTCTGATTTCTGTGTCTCTCTTAGACACTGTACATCATACTTGTGCGCTGGTTGTTTGGCTCAGTCGTTGAAAGGCTTTAGCTTGGTCTTAAGTACTGCAACAACCAGGTGGTGATCTGATGCTGCATTTGCAGAAATTTGGAGGTGCACGATTGTCAATGCTACCAAGCATGAGACTTGGTGGATGAATGGATGATTATCAATGTGTTTGTTAGATGAGTATCTAACAATGCAGCTAGACTTGTCAAGAAGGTAACAAAAAAAGAACACATCACATCCTTACTTAAAAAATCTTCATTGGCTTCCTGTCAGCTCTAGGATAAATTATAAGCTAGCTTCTATTCTCTTTCAGTGCCAATATGTGTCCGACTTTCCAGAATATCTAAAAGATTTAGTTATACCCTACACACCATCTAGAGACCTACGCTCAGCTGGCAAGAACCTCCTAGTCAAACCAAGGTACAACTTAAAAAATTTCGGTCTAAGAACCTTCACTTTCCAAAGTGCAAACCTTTGGAACAACCTTCCGGACGAATTGAAAAATGTTAATTCATTAACACTATTGAAGTCTAAACTTAAGACGCATCTTTTTAAAGTCTGATTTTAATATTAAAATTCCTCGAATTGACTGTTTGATTTTATCTCGCTCATCATCCTTTTTTCTCCACTCTCTTTCTTATCCGAGGATCAGTACTTTAGTTTTTTAAAACAATTTCTGACTCTGTGATATATCTATAGCAATGTGTAATAATATCTGTTTTAGATATCATTGTTTTTCTAAGTTTTAATAACATGTATTTATAACAACTATTTGTGCATAACCTTAAGAGCCTTTTATTATATTTCTATGCAATCTTTTGCTTTTTTAAAAAAAAGTCACTTTAGGGAATTGTGTGTGTAAATTTTTCTTTTTAACACTTTTGTGAGTATGTTTAAAATTGCTGTTAAGCGCTTTGAGCTTTTTGTAGGGAAAGCGCTCTAAAAATAAAAAGCAGATGATTTCTTTTTTCATAGTTACTAAAATTATTACTTTCTCTTTGAATCTTCTAGGGTCCGTAGCAATTGAGTAGGTGTACTCTCAAGTGTTGAGCTCTTGTTTCCAATTCAGATACCTTTCTGTATTGTAGAACCAGAGACAATTCTATCTATATGAAACTGAAAAAAGGTCAATATAGAGTAGCTCTATGTTTATAGGGTTTGGGCTCAAAATGTATATCAGTGATTTGTGCCTGATTCACCCCTACATGTCTTCTTGCTTAAAACTGAAAGATTGTTCTTCATTCTTTCTTTTAAATTTGTTCATGTGTAGTAGTCAGTTTGCGTACCACTTCTTGAAACCCATTTCATTTTATTTTACTTTTTCAGGGTCTGGGACGTTTTTCCGATGCACAGAGGCAGTGCACAAGTACAAGTCGCTACAGGGGATTGATCTGGATCGGCTTCGAGTTCTGCTGCATAGGTTGGTCTTTTTAGTTTAGGTTAGTTTAAATTCCCTGTGAAACAGGGAAATCCCTTCCACCAACTTGATTCTGGCTGGTTCTCTTCAGCTCGGCCCATGCACTACCAGCGGCTTGTATCTCTGCATCGGTGGTCCGACACTGTCTACTTCGGACGGCCGATCATGAGTTTACCTTGTGATGTTGGATACAAGCTTTTAAAGCGTGTGGCCTATCCAGCCCCATTTGCGCTTTCTGATCTCCGTCTCGGTGTTGTTGTTTTTTTCCCTATATTTATCGGGAGTTCAGTCTTCCGGGCTTCTTCTGTCAACGATATAGCTTCTCTTGTGTATCTTGTTGTCTTGGTAGGAAGGGCTGATGTCGTCTGTAAATTCAAGATCCTCCAGCTGCCTCATGAAGGTCCACTGGATACCCATCTTTTGGCCTGTTGTTGAGTTTCAGATTACATGACAGTTGAGGTTTGTATGTTGGCTTTAAGAGCCTCGGGTGGTATGCCATCTGGACCTGCTGCCTTTCCTGACTTGAGAAACTTTATGGCCTTTGCAATCTCTGCACTGCTAGGAGGGTTAGTGTTGATGTCAAGGAGCTCAGTTGGTGGTGGGGTATCTGGTGGAGCTGGCGGGGCAGGTCTTTTGATCTTATACCTTATTATATCTTATACCCCATATTTCTTTGGCCTTCTGCCGCCTCTGCCTGTTGTAAGCTCCTTCATGTAATTTCTTTTGTCTTTCCTGGCACCTATCTTCACCTCTCTATTCTTCTCCCAGTATCGAGCTTGTAGTGTGTGTTTTTCTCTATGCCCTGTGCCTGGTTGATCTGATGTTTCAAGTTCTTCTTTTCCGTGATGCGTGTCCAGGTGTCAGTTGAGATCCACTCCTTGTGTTCCCTGATCTCCTTTCCTAAAACTGTTGAACATGTCTCCTTTAAAGTCTCGCGCAGGCTTCACCACTGCTCCTCAATTGGCTCTTCTGGTAGTAAGGAAACACACTGAACTTGTTCCTCAGTTCGATTTTCAAGTGCTCTGATTTCTGTGTCTCTCTTAGACACTGTGCATCATACTTGTGTGCTGGTTGTCTGACCCAGTTGTTGAAAGCCTTGAGCTTGGTCTAAAGTACTGCGACAACCAGGTGGTAATCTGATGCTGTGTCTGCGGAAATTTGGAGGGGCATGATTGTCAATGCTACAAAGCATGAGACTTGGTCTTTGAATGGATGATTATCAATGTGTTTGTTAGATGAGTATCTATTTTATGGTGAAATTTAAAATAAAAATGCATTGCTTGGGTCATTATATGAACACTGAGAAACATCAGTAGAATTTGGAAAAATAGCAAGAATAATTTTTCCTGTTTTTCTTTTCCTTTTTTAGCTATTTAAAAAAAAAAAAATACTTTATATATTATTTTCACATAACAGTGATATTATTGTTTTAATATAAGAAACTTTTCTTTTTTCTTTACGTTCTTGAATAAGAAGGTACCAAATATCCTGCTCATTTGTCACTTGAACTAAATTTAGTGAAACTTGAACCGAACAAATTGTTCATATGTGAAATTTGACCTTAATGCATTGATTTTTAGTGAAACGTACTCAAATGTGTTGCTGATTAGCGAAACTTGTTTGTCCACAGATCTTTCAAAAGACCCCTCAGTGCCTCTTACTTTGAAGATATAGAGTCTCACATCCATGCGATATATCTATCAGAATCGTAAGTTGTGCCTTTTATTTTTATTTTTTGGTTTAGTTGCATGAGTGAATGGCTAATGGAGAGCAACAATTCTTTCACATTTGTGTTTTTGTTTTGTTTTTTTTGTTTTGTGTAACCAAAGATTATTTCGTTTAAAAATCTATGTATTAAATGATGTCACTATGAAGCTCAGTCTGGAGTTAACCACACTGTCAGACGAGAATCAATTAAAGCAGGAATTGATATCCCCAACGCCTTACACTAAAAAGAGATAGTCACCTGTTGAAGAAATACTATTTATTATTACATTATTACAATATTGAACATTCAAACCTTTTCACACTGCAAAATTCAAGGCTATTTCCTTTTATTTGCACTAAATTGGGGTATTTTTTAAAACAAAATTGATTAGAGATCAAGGCTTTTATATTTATTATTTAAAATTTTTTTTTCCTGGCACACATTTACACCCAAGTGTTCTCACTCATGAGGAATAAATTCTGAGGTGATAGAAGTTGGTTTCCTCCCCCCCCCCCCCCACACACACACACATGTGCATGTGCAAAAATTATTTCATTGTCATAGTACTTTACTGAAGAGCTTGATCTAATGTCAACCACTCTGTCATACTTGATAGAATGGACTATGCGCAAATTGCACTCTCAAGTTTTGAGATTTTAGAATAAAAAGGCATGGAATTATGAATTATGACATAAAAGTCTAACAATGGGTAAGGCATTGTGATTCGACATGCTATGCCTTTTCACATAAACAGGTTCAGTGAAAAAATAAGGCTCTAGTTAGCATCAAGATTATTCTCTGGGCTCACACAGGTACAACGCTCTAGTTAGCATCACTGTTTAACCCTTAGTTGATAAATTCAACACGATTATTCCCTGGACCCTATGCCATTTCACACAAACAGGTTCAGTGAAAAAATAAGGCTCTAGTTAGCATCACTGTTTAACCCTTAGTTCTTTGAATTCAACATGATTATTCCCTGGGCCCACACAGGTACAGCGCTCTAGTTAGCATCACTGTTTAACCCTTAGTTCTTTGAATTCAACATGATTATTCCCTGGGCCCACACAGGTACAGCGCTCTAGTTAGCATCACTGTTTAACCCTTAGTTCTTTGAATTCAACATGATTATTCCCTGGGCCCACACAGGTACAACGCTCTAGTTAGCATCACTGTTTAACCCTTAGTTCTTTGAATTCAACATGATTATTCCCTGGGCCCACACAGGTACAGCGTTCTAGTTAGCATCACTGTTTAACCCTTAGTTCTTTGAATTCAACATGATTATTCCCTGGGCCCACACAGGTACAACGCTCTAGTTAGCATCACTGTTTAACCCTTAGTTCTTTGAATTCAACATGATTATTCCCTGGGCCCACACAGGTACAGCGCTCTAGTTAGCATCACTGTTTAACCCTTAGTTTTTTGAATTCCCTGGGCCCACACAGGTACAGCGGCGTGGCCATCATTCTGAAGGGGCTGAAGACGGAGGTCCGCTACCTCTGCAAGTTTGCAGTGACGGACAAGGCGCAGGGCCAGGGCATCGGGGAACTCCTGTGGGACACGGTCTGGCAGGCGGAGCCCAGCCTCTTCTGGCGCTCAAAGACGGCCAATCCGATCAACACTTGGTCAGTGGTATTAGAAATAATAAACTCCAGTAGGGTCAGCTTACTCTGGAGTCGTCTTTTCCCGCTTATTGACACATATAAAACCCATTAATCTGTGCAAATTACAGTATAAGTAATAGTTTGCGTGTTCTGGCACTCAAAGACGGACAATCCGATCAACACTTGGTCAGTGGTATTAGGAATGATAAACTCCAGTAGGGTCAGCTTACTCAGGAAATTTCACTAGTTGTCTTTTCCAGCTCATTCAGGTTTCGCAATTTTGTGGATCAAGTACTATTAGGACATAGGACATACAACCCATTAATTTGTGCAATTTACAGTTTAAGTAATAGTGTAAGGTAAATGTTCTGGCACTCAAAGACGGACAATCCGATAAACACTTGGTCAGTGGTATTAGAAATAATAAACTCAAGTAGGGTCAGCTTACTCTGGAGTCGTCTTTTCCCGCTTATTGAGGTTTTCCCAGTTTTGTGGGTCAAGTACTATCAGGACATATAATACATATAAAACCCATTAATTTGTGCAAATTACAGTATAAGTAATAGTTTACGGTAAAGGTCAGCCTGTTCTGGCGCTCAAAGACGGCAAGCCCGATAAACACTTGGTCAGCGATAAAGAACAGCATCAGAATGATAAGAAGGGTGCAACTGGCGGAGGTGGCAGAACATACGTTTTGTAAAGGGGCAGGTAGGGGTCAGTTTGTTCTGGCGCTTAAAGACGGCGTACCCGATAAACACTTGGTCAGCGATAAAGAACAGCATCAGAATGATAGGAAGGGTGCAACTGGCGGAGGTGGCAGAACATACGTTTTGTAAAGGGGCAGGTAGAGGTCAGTCTGTTCTGGCACTCAAAGACGGCAAACCTGATGATAGGGCTATGTTAAGTTGTGGATTATTACTGCGAATCAGCTTATTCCTATATTGGTCATAATAGAAAGGTCCTTTTGAAGGTTTGTCAGTTGGTTTCTTAAAATCCAACATCAGCAACATGGTTATATTGCAAACAGTTCCCAAGACTAATTTATTAAAAGGTTTATGTTGCCTTACAGAGACAGAGCGAGGATGCCATGTTTTCTGTCTCAGCTGGTCACATGATACTGACGCTGACCCAACCAGTAGGAGACAAACGGGCAATCTCTTGAATAGAAGTCCAAAGGTCTACCACTTGAGCCAGCTATCCCCTTCAAAACATAAGTAAAAAAAAATATGATGACTGGTAATAGTGGCTTATGATTTGGGTTCATAGTTGCTTATTAGTTTTTAATCTAGAGCATGCGTCATAAAGAAAGGATTGAAGCATATCTGAACACCTGACTGTTCTTGTTGCAGATAAATGGGGTTTTGTTGTTGTTGTTTTTTTCAATATATACCTGCAACGTGGGAAAGGGTCATGTAGTAAAATGAAAACTCACCTGCTTAAGCAAATTCTGAGCTGTTTGATTTAAACTTTAAGGGAGCCTAGTGGTTTATTGGTATAAGTCATGTTCTTTTGCTGTCAACAGTTCTAATCCTTCAATGCAATGAGTGTTCATATCTTTTTCATGTACAATCCAAATTATATTAATTAACAAAGCTCTAGCTCTAAATAATTGTTATTATATTGTCTGTCTCCACCAATGTCAGGTATTTCAAAAAGTGTGAAGGCTCCTGGAACAACCCCATGTGGACAGTCTTCTGGTATGTTTGTCATTCTGAGATTTCAGTGTAGAGGAACTCTTTGTAGTTATCCACTTGTTTATTTCATTTACTCCACATTCCTCAGAGCATTTTTTTTTTATTAATATATTTACAGAACCTTTTCGAGGCTGTTTTAAACATTTAAAGCATTAAGTCGGCACTGTATTTCTCAATTACAGGGCGACTCATTCTTTTCTAATTTTTGTCAAATGTATTTCTGTGGTGCCTCTAGCAGGTACTTGAATAACAGTCTTTGTCTTTTCATCAGCTAAATTTTAGTTTATTGTTGCTGCCTCTTGTCTTTCTCTCTTTTTTATTTTTTCTATTCATAGTTATTATTTAAATTTATGTTTTTGTTTGCTTTTCTTGTCATCCATTTGTGGTCACCAGCTCATTTAACTTTTTAGGTGCTTTTTTTTTTTTTTGTTCCTTCTCCCACCCTTTCGTCCTGTTTGTATTTGCCAGCTAGATCTAGGTTTTTCCTTGCCTCTTTCTATCTTTCTATCTTTCATTCTATTTGTCAAACAAACTTAAGCTAAATTTGTTTTATATTCTCCTTTTTGTTTTTTTTACCTTTCAACCTATCTCTGGATCACATCCTACATCCAGGTTTGTCGTTTCTTCTTGTCTATTTGTCTTTCCGCCTTTCATCGTGTCCAACTCTTAGCTTTTCATCACAAGCTCTATCAAGGTTGTCATTTTATTTTTCTCCTTGGCTACCAGGTACGGTGTCCAGGACCCCAGCCTCTCAACGGTTCTCATCACCGAGGCCCTGACTCGCCCCGGCTCCTTTGACGAAGTGGACAAACCCAGAGGCAGAGATTCCGAGGATCAGAGTTCCAAGTCGAGTGGGTAAAGGAGACGCACAAAGACAGAGAGAAAGTTGGCGGAAAATGGGGCAAGAAAAGGGAGCCAGAATTTTCTGCTTCCCCTCTCCTTTTCAAATCTATTTATTCTGTGATAAATGTACAATAAAAATGATATATATAGTTAAAGATACAAAATAATGGTGAAAGTAAGAAAAACAAAACAACAACAAGCAAAAAACTCAAACCATGACAAAGTGGTGATAAATTATACATGTGAATTGTTTTGATTAATATTGTAATTCTGTCTTCAACACAAAATTTCTTTCTTTTCTTTTTTTTTGAATAGGTCTTTAAGGGTAGTTAATTTTCCTAAATGAAGATTGTTTTTAAATATTTTTTTAAACTAGGCTTCCCAAAGAAATCTTTTCCTGAGATGAGGGCATAGTTAGATTGAGATTTCAACGTCAAGACCAATACTCCAAGTCTAACTGGCTGTGCTACCAGTGCTAAAAATTTTAATCGAGAGACAAATATCATAAATAGAAGTCACTGTATTTGAATCCATCATGGAGCTTTTATAAATAAAAATTAGCTATATAAACCCAACATGATCAAAAGCTAGATTTAAAAATAGTTTTTAACCTTGTCCTTGTGCAAAAAAAAGGAAAATGTCCAAGGAAAAAAATTAATGTTATCTTAAACATCGAAAATACCAGTATTTGAATTGCTTAAAAGTTTTTCAGAATTAAGGAAAAGTCATGTAAGCTTTTCACACTATACAGTTTTGTTTTTTTTTTTTTTTTTTTTTTTTTTTTTTTTTGGTATGTATTTGTATCATTTTATTATCATTTTTTTTAATAAGGAAGACATGATCTCATCCATTAATTAAATAATGCTATATCTGACAGTTTAACGCTAAATCTCCCTGATTTCAAATTATTATTTTTTTAAATGGTGGACATAATTATGTTTTTTTTTTTTTTCAACTAAAGTCACATTTTACTATGATAGGTAGAATAATAACTCTCAAAATAAGCAGTTTATGTCAAGATTAAACCAAAAAAAAAAAGATATATATTCTTGTTTATTTTGAAGTCATTTTGAAGTTAATAATTTTATTTTTGTCTTCATTGCTATTATAATTGTTATTATAATTTTTTTTTTTTAAACTACCTTGAATGGTGTGCATTACTTTGTATTGGACAAAAATCTTGTTGGCCTGGGCATTCTCGTACAGTCTGAGAGTTTCTTTTTGGGCATTAAATACATTTTCAAAATGGAGGCATTTTTACCATTTCAATGCTGACTCATCCCTAGGTATGTACGCACTACCTCAGACAGATAAGGAATATTTTCACTCACAATACATGTATTGTTTATCAAGAGATTTTGTTTCAAAATATGTTTTATGCACGTTTAAAGATCTGTATTTTAGTTCTCTATTCAAAGACCTTTGTTTTACAATACCTGTAATCAACATCTGAACATCTTTTTCTTCACAATACAAGTCATCTACATTTAAAGATTTGTATTTCATAGTATCTCTATATCTAAGATCGTTGTTTCACAATGCAAGTCATCTACATTTAACGGCACAAAAGGCGGCAACACATTTAGAAACACACTTGTTCCATGTAAAGAGATATACTGATTTGGTTTCAATAGCTAAGTTGCTGTGTACAAACAACCGTGCTAAAGATATTTTTTTACACAGTACCTGTATATCTAAGATCGTTGTTTCACAATACCTATAATCTTCATTCTTTGGGTGAGCTTTACATCATTCTTAAGATCTTTGTTTTACACGGTGGGTATAAGTGTTTCTAGGCGTCTTGATGCTGTCATTTGTACCTTAAAAGATATAGCCATGGAAGCAAGTCTTTTTCTTCTCTTGAGGTGGGTGTGGGGCGTTAAAAACTTGTGATCAGACAATCCCTAACTTTGTGACAGTGGACATAATTTAATTTACAAGATCAAAAAGTTGCAAAGTGTCTCTGTGCTACAGTTTTGGCGTAAGTCATTTTTTGCTACTTTTGAGATAATCTATAAAATTTTTCATTTTCTTCTTTGTGCTATATACTAGATACAAGTTTTAAATAAGATAAAGCAATTTAGCCAAGTACTTTTGAGATCACCTATAAAAACTTTTATTTTTCTTATTTCTGCTGTATACTGGATACAAATAAGATAAAGCAAATTAACCATTTTTTATCTATAAGTTCAGTTAGATAGATGTCATTGTTAACTTTATAATGATATATCAGTTACATTTTGGTATATAAGAATTACTAGTGCCATACTTTTAGCTCCGTGACAAAGTGCTCTATTAATAGCTGACCATGTTTCAAACTCAGTGAGAAAACCTCAAGGTTGTTTTTAATGATCACAGTGATCTACTTTTGTCATGTTTCTTGTGCAGCTGCTCTTTAAATCTTTAACTCAAATTTATCGATTTGTGACTAAATCTTTTCTTTAAAAAGTTGTGAAAGAATAAGTTATTATGGTTATAATTGTTTTACTTTATTCAATTGTTCTAATGTACAGAAATAACGCTGTTGTTGTCATCTTGTGTCCTTGAGACATGTTCAGGAATACATTCTAATACTAGAAAGTTTCCTTCTACGCAACTGAAACATTTATGTATGGCTGTCAACGAAATCTAGTGTGTCTTTAAACCTTCATCTTGTTACAGAACAATTCTTATGGATAAGCATTACTAGGGCCAGTGTTAGTATTTGTTAATATTTGGAAACTATAATGCCGGAATACATATTTCCACATGCAACATTCTTAACTTTAATATCCAACATGTGACGAGTAAAATTACTTTTGCTGTGCCATCATATTGTAATCTATTCAATCAATTCCAGTGACTGTTGACAGTGGGTCCTCGTGATTAACTCTCAAAGTGTTGGCATTGAAGATGGTTGCATTTTTTATGTATATCTAAGCATAGAAATTTAATCTCATTAACTGACCCTTGAAAATAGACATCACCTCTAGACTCACTACTTAACCCTTCCTTCACCATTCGCATATTTTTCTGATACAATGTTTTTTACCCTCATTACCATTCAATATATTTCTCACACAGTTGTAACACATCCTGTACCCATCCGCGTATATTTTTCATTTGAGAGTAGGTCACTGTGAACAAGTAATACAGATAGTGTTGCTATGCACAAGTACCAGGCTAAATCCTAAACAGGCAGAACATTTATTGGTTTGATTTGATATGCTTTTAATTTCATCAAGATTGGTTCAGTAGAAGATAATTTATATAAATTTAAAGTTCATGAACAGTATTGGCTGGTTTTCTGGGAAGAAATCATGATGTTATCGTTGGGTAACACACACTAAGTAGCTGTATCATGCTTGGTAATGGAAGGGTTAAAACACATTGTCTACCTTTGGCCCTGATTTTTTGGAGTGTTTTTAAAAAACTGGTGTAAAATTTTTAGTTGGAAGAAAAAAAACTTGTCACAATTAACATTACACTGCCAATTCAACTCATTATAACAAGAATATGTGTACATCATTTTAATTCAAATCTTTGTTATGTTTTTCCCACTACGTAAATTATGGTTCCCCCCTACTCTAAATCAAATTGATTCTTATTCAATGAGTTTGATGTATATTGCGCAATGCACCCAATTATTTTTGTTAACATATCTCATTGTACAATTTTCATGTTTCATTTGAATTTTCTTTTTTAGTTCAACAATTTGACTCCCCATTTCTTTTTTTTTTTCTTTTGTCTTGAGGTAGCCATTGTCTCTTGACCAGGATTATTTGCAAGTTGATCCGAATCTATATCAAGTTTTTGATGATCCGAAATTACTTGTATTGAATTTGTGGCCTATCTAGCTCAGTGGGTAGAGCACCAAAGTTTTTATCATGAATCTCAAGTTTGAATCCATAAGATTTTATGATCTAAGCTTGATACATGTATTGGACTTGGTATTAAGTATTTAGTGTTAAGCAAAACAGCCTTGTCTCTTTCAATATTGCTGTACTATCAAAGCCAAGTTAAGCACTACAAGTTTGATTATTAATGTTACAAGCAATTATCAATGTACCCGGTGTTACAGTTACACTCACTCAACATCATTCCAGTTGCATTTATAGAAAGCCAAAGATCTCATGACAAGAAATATTAATGTTTCAAATATGAATTTTACTCTTATTTTTCTTCTTAAGATTTTGAATATGTGCTATTGGTAAAATTTTATTATAAAAATGTATTATTTTTTATTAGTATTAAGACTTTTCTCGCTCTGAAATTTCTTATGAACTAATAATATGTACCGTATGAGATTCCTCCTTGTAAATACCAGATGAAGCTGAAATGCTATTATATATTTTTTTTATTTTATTTTTTTAGTCTTTAGTCCTTTGGTTCAATATGTTAACCTTTGTATAATGTATAGTATAGTATATATATAACTGATAGGATGTCAGAATTTTCATTTTGTTTGAGTTTGGCGATTTTTTTTTTTACTTTTCATGCTTTTGAATTATTCAAATGCATTCAGATAATTATTAGTTTATTTCATTTGATTTATAATTGAGACGCTTTTAGATATTACTATTCTCATTGTGAGTTTTAGTTAGACCTCTAAATTTTAGTTGTTTGTCTCATTGGTAGATGTATACACTTTAAACTTTCCTGGTATTTGAGATTGTATACTAAATGCATCATTGATAAGAGTGCATTACTTCAAACACAGCATTTCTGGGCTGAGTCATACATGTGCATTTTGTGAACTTGGCGGTATGACCTACTTTCTTGCTTATGAAGGTAAAAGTACATTCTGGAAAATGTGTAGCCTACATTTCCTCAGTATAATATTTTTTTTCTTTGTTTTATGGAAGTATGTTCATGTACGTTTCAATAATTCATAAGATTTCATGTTTTTTCTATCCAAAAACAATATCATCTTTTTTGCTTCTGGTTGGTGGTGTTTTTGTAATTTTTTCTTCTTGTTAAACTTACATTTAGCGAAATATGTTTTATGAAATGATATGCTATATTTATGGTTAAGATAAAAATACTTAAAGATGAAGAAAATTAAGATTTTTCTTTGTTATAATTAATTTGTGCGTAATGCCTGCATGTTTTCCCAAGATCTGACAGTAACGAGTCGTGAGGAAAATGGACAGCATTTGAAAATGATATATGTATTATCAAGTTTCTATCGGTTCACTCATACACAAATTTAGAAGCTACTATGAAACACTTGTATAATTCCCTCTACTTTTTTGGGAATGATATCACTGCCAAATGGTTGTTCTCATGCTTTTATGTACATGTTCAAATGTGCTTCTGATGGGCATATCTTTTGTTTTTATTGATACAAGTATTTAAGACCATTAAATGAAAACTAAACTGCATATTGAACTTGGTTTTGAGAAATAAAATCTGATACAAAACACTGGCATACGTCAAAACAACAACAATATCTGCAATACGAGTGCATTAAAAAAACCCACATCTGTCAATGGTTTTTCTTACTCCCAAGGCATGCTGGCAATAAATGGCAATATTTGAATAAAGATTACTGTTTGACATAAACATAGTTTCATTTTTTTTAATGGAAAGTTGTTTCGGAGGTTCGTAGGTTGTTTGAAGCTCCTCATATGCTCTGCAAATCAATAGAGCATGAGGTCATCTTCTATTTCTGTAGAGCACATTCGCAGTGCAAAATAGTTTGAATACCTGAATATGTGCCAATTTAGCTCTTAAACACCAAGTCGAAGTTTTGCTAATACAGATTTTAAGCCTGTTGGGAACCTATTTTCAACTGACATGTTCGATTTTGTAGACATACAGTATTTTAAACAAAAATAAAATGATTCATTTTTAACTTTGCTTTTCTCTCATCTCAAACTATTTTTCGTAATTTTTACTGGCTACATTAGTACAAACTTATGTTTTCTACAAGTCTGGATGATATTCCAAGAAATAGAAAGTAAGACAGGCATGTGCCAAGAACCAACACAAGTGTACTCTGTACAGTATAACAAACATTCAGACACACAGACATATTCAAGCGTACCGTTTCAATACATATAGATAAAGTATAGGCTCTTTTATATCTGCTGCTGTCATACCATTGAGAATAGTTAATTCGAGTTGAGAACATTATTTTTCTAGAAAACTTTTTTCAAGGACATTCAGTGGTATGTCCTGTGATTGTTATTTTACGTCTGTGTGTGAAACAGTCTTGTTTGTTGTTGCCTTGAAACAAATCTAAAGGGAGAAAATATTCCACCATAACACTCCAGGACAAAGATCTTTGCAAGCAGAAAAACGTCAAATTTGTATGGGATTATAAGGATCGAATCATCGTCAATTTTATTTAACAGTCCGTCTATGTTATAAGACACTATATAGTATATGTAAATTGATTAAGAAGCACGCGCGATCCTATGCAGTAGTGTTGCGGTGATGGGGAAGTAGACAGTTGGCCTTTAGTACAGTTGGTTGCGTCCTTCTGTAGAAGACTGATCGATGCAGGAACCCTCAATAATGAGTTTCTCTTTCAGAAAGTTTCCTCTCTGGCCATTTTCCCGAAGTCGCTTGAGTCGACCCCTCTCGTAAATCGTTAGATCATTTGATATGGTGACGTTTGTTTGTTGAAATACCCGAG
Source organism: Elysia chlorotica (assembly GCA_003991915.1). NCBI lineage: Eukaryota > Metazoa > Mollusca > Gastropoda > Plakobranchidae > Elysia > Elysia chlorotica. The sequence continues at coordinate 351,128 of RQTK01000464.1, forward strand.
GCCTACCTGTAAGTATAGTTGATGATTGTCTTTGATATCGCCGATGTGGCGCCTGGAACGGAGTCGTCCCTGAAATCTAGTTGTAGCTTTTTAGCTTTTGAGGCAAATCTTGCATAAAGTTATGCTTCATTTGGTTCACGTCAAAAACAGCTATCTTCACAACTGTGACTGGTTACGGTATGAATTGAAAAGGCAATGTGCAGTATATCCAGACAGTGCACGACGTAAAATTCCCCCAAAGCTTCTTTCTTGCCGACAATTACTGTACATTAGTTCATGCGCCAGGTGGATGCACCTTGCAATGACTTATTTCGGTTTTTGTTTGTATTCAATCGGTGGGCGCGATTTATTTGTCCGATTTTGGTTCCTGTGTAACTGGCTGGGTCGCTGTCAGTATGAAATGAACGGCTGAGGCAAGCTTAGATAGCGCCCACCGATTGAAGCCTGCCTCAGTTGATGCTTTTCCACGGGGGTTGAGTTGAGTTGATTTAACGTCCAACGTTAGCACTCTTTTGGCTATATTGTGGACGGGCCGCAAGACTGATATCTGACTGACACACACGAGACAGGACGGGGATATTATTATGACTCCTGTCTCAGCCGTTCATGTCATACTGACACCGACCCAACCAGTTACAGGAACCAAAATCGAACAAATAAATCTGGGATCATAGTATTCGAACCTTGGACTCCGATCTAGAGACCAGCGCTCTACCACTTGAGCCAATTTGTCCACCGCTTTTCCGCAGACTTTTTCATTCAATTACAGATCAGCCTGGCTTCCCTTTTTTTGGTATTTGTTTTTCCTGTTTGATCTTTGAGGCGATTTATGACAGGGCGAACTGGCTCAAATAATAGAACGATGGTCTCCTAATTGGGATGTCTACGGTTCGAACCCCACGATCGATTAAAAAAAAGTTATGCGTCCAATTGTGTCCCCTATGAGTTGGAAAGGTGTCAGTATAATGTCATCGACTGAGACAGGAGTCCAGATTTTCCCGCCCTGTCTCGAGTATGACAGCGCATAAAAAATTCAGTCTTCAGTCTTGAGGCTCGTCAACAATATAGCCTACATAGTGCCGACGTTGCACGTTAAAGCAACAAGGTCAACTCAACGCATTTATGATTCTCTTGTATTGTATGTATGTACATGTATTGGTTTTGTTTCTCGTTTTCGAGCTTCATTTCTAAACGGTGATTAGCGCTGTCAAGTGTTTCCTGGTTTGTGCCTGTGTCTTGCTCTCGAGTCTTGAGGAGACACATGTACCTGATGGTGTTATGTCCTTGTCTCTCTCGTTCAAGTCATTCTTCAAAGAGGCCACAGCTATAGATAAGTCGCTCATGTTTCTTATTGTATATTATAGGCCTGATTTAATGACCCTTCTTAAGTGTCTTTTGCAGTTGCGGTCTGTGTTTCGATTCTGCAGAGTTCTTACTGAAACACTTAATGGTGTCTTAACAACGCCTCCTGCAATGACGTTGTTTTGCAGTTTTTATTACAAAATTTGTTATACAATATTCGGCATATGATGGCAATAATTATGATCCTCTTCAGTGAAGTCCATCTAGAATCTCATCTGACATTGTAGCTTGTGACGTGGGTTTTTACGGAATATAATGTCGATGCACATATTAAGTGTTAATATTGTTCCACGTTTAACAAGTTAAAAAAAACCGTTCAGCCTATATATTATTTTTTTCTTTTAGAGGAAAGGATTCTCTCTCTCTAAGTCTAATGTAGTAAATTTTGCTTTTTTTTTTCTTCAAAACTGATGTGTTATCTATTCTTGTATGCAGTTTTTTTTTTTTGGTACATAGCCTTATGGTATTTCACAGTAATTTAACACAAAGCAGCTTAATACAAATTCACAAACCGCAACTTTATGCCACTTTACATGACGCAACTTAATACAGTTTCACTGTAGACAACTGTATACGACTTTGCACAACACAATGCAACTCAATACATGTACAATTTTGAAATACGCAAATTTATTCGACTTTCTTCAACGCAGCTTAATAAATTTCAAAGAAAGCAACTTTATACAACCAATACGCGGGTGTACAAAAAGATCTGAATAACAAACAACAACAAGAAGTTCAAACTTTCATTTTCCAATAATTTTTTCAAAGCTGAAGATGGGAAAGAGATAATTATGGTAGGTTTACATATGAAAGAACCCAAGTTAGTTTACTTCATTTTTTTTTGTTTTTTTTTTTTTTGTTTTACCGAATTTGCGGAAATTGAATTATATTTACATGACTTTACTCTAAATATATATTTTTTTTTCTTCACAATTTATCAACACGCAACCAAGTTGGTTCAAAATAGGAATGTTTGTCATAATAATCAAAAGTTGCAGCAAAAAAAAAAAATCCTGTGGTCGGAGGAAAACTCAGGACACTAACTAATCCAGTCTTGCTCTTGCGAGAATATGAAACAGTTCAAGGTTGTTTTTTTTTATATGCACTGTGCCATTATGTTCGGGCAAAATAGTTCCTGAGCATTTATTCTATTTATTATTGTGTTGTTATCATAATCATTATCGTCATTATCATCATCATCATTATTATTATTATTACTATTATTATTATTATTATTATTATTATTAAAAGCTATTGAGTGAGGTCCAAAAACGCAGACTCAGATATACCGGCCATGCAATACGCAACACAAAGACTGATCTAATGAAAACAGTCCTGCAAGGAAAGTTTGCCGGCAAAAGGAGAAAAGGCAGACCTCCCACCACCTTGATTGACAACATTGAGAAGAGCAGTGGTCTAAGTTTACACAAAATAAGTCTGCGGAGTAGGGACAGAAACAAATGGCGTGCTGTTGTGATGTCTGCTGGAGATCCTATCGACGAACACGGCGACGGATACAAGTAACAAGTAAGTATTACTAAACCAAGGTTTTCCGACGAATCCTATAGTGAATATTTCCCTTAAAGCTATGTACGTTAGTTGGACAAACAGCTGATCACCACAGCACAGAATCCACGCCTCGTCCTTTGCATTTGTAAAAGTAAAAGGTTGCACACCACGATGCTGGATTTTTTTTGGGTGCAATAATCGTGAAAAGCGTACGTTTTTATTTCACGTTTGTCTCCCAAGTTGAGATGCGTTGGTTGGTTGGTAATTTTTTATGTCCAACGTCAGCACTATATAGGTTATATTGTGGACAGGCCCCAACACTAACGTCTGACAGTGGTATGTGCTGCCACACACTAGACAGTGCGGGGATACCTGGAATCCTGACTCAGCTGATCACTTTTAGTAGGAGACTAGGAGACGAAATGAAACAAAATGTTTTTTTTAACGATTGTGGGCCCCTCCATTGGGACGCTCCACCTTTTGAGTCAGTTTGTCCCCCCAAAAATAGTTGAGAGGCGTAATGCCCTCACCACAAAGCTTCAGTTTCCAGTGTCCTGTAGCAACGTAGGCATTGCATGGACAGTTATCTGCCTCAGCACGATTTCGCCCTCCGAGTCCTTGTAATTGTTGGGAGGATTTTTACGACCTCTGTTTTAGATTTAATAAGCTCATCAAGCAATAGCACCCGTAGAAGAATGAGACATGGTTAACACTAACAGTGCACATTTTGTTTACAAAGAGCCCAGACTAGAAAAATATTTGGAGTCTATCTGGTGTCAGTATTCTTTTCAGTGCAGACCACAGAGTAGAAAACTAACAGAATGACAAGACGTCTGATTGGGTGGTTCCTGGATACAGATATACCGCCATTCACTTTTGTTTGCACTCTAGAAAATTGCTAACGGTTTACTATGACTGTTTGAGAACTGTAGTCCAAGGCCTCGATAATCTGGGGCCAGTTTGAAGAAAACACGTTAAGTCAAAAACAAAACTGTGCGCTCCTTAAAATACAGATAAATTAAAGAGATGACGCATGGTCTACGACTTGAGAGTGAGATAGACGGAGCCCACAGATCTATAAATAGCACTATTAATAATGGTATTTATAGATCTGTGACGGAGCCAAGAATCCGAGCGCTCTCATTAAATACAGATAAACTAGAGAGATGGCAGGTTGTCTGGTTATACTACACCCGACTTCAAGTCAACTGTTCGAGGATAGCCAGATTGAAGTGCTGCATGCGGCATTGGTTATTAATTGCTTCCGTTTATACGTCAGTTCCTAACAGCAACATTTTTGGAGTACAGATTAAAATTGCTCTCAGAATTTTCCGATGCCTTTAGAATGTCTAATAAAGATATAGAAACCGCAGCACATATACTAGCATATTCACCATTCACAAACGATTTACACAGTTCTTTATCACAGCCATGAGCCGCATCAGTTTACCAGGTCCCTAAACATCTTTTTAAAGAAGAACCGAAAGAAGTTTCCAATGTTGAAATTGCACCCAGAGTAGTACTTAGTTCGCATAGTGTCAATTAGGAGCAAGGAAATATCTTTTCAAAGAACACCAAGGATAGCGTGTCAACCTGTCCCATATGAGCAATAAACCCGATGTTCTCCCAGGTCGAAGGTCACAATTAAAAAAAACCAAAACAAAACAAAACAAAACAAAACAAAACAAAGAATCTACTTTACATAGATATAAGAATATTAGAACCATTCATAAGTATTAACAACCTTACTGTACACCTTTAAATGATTGTGTTTTCACTCCGATTAAATAGTTCATAATTTTATTTGGCTCACCCATACGACATGTAAATCGCTTTGTAAACAAACATGTCTTAGCCTAGTCATTTGAGGGGGTTAGGGGCCCCCACCAGAGCGGGACCACAGAGCCCCCTGCAACCAGAATCCGACACTGTTTGTAAACTACCGAGACGCATAATATCATCTTAGGAAGATACATGATTGTACTACATATACTACTTACCACTGCTACGACCCATAGAGCCGTAAGTACAACGTCTCGGGCTTTTTCGACTCCTCTAAAACCTGCGACCAGTCGTAAGCTGCACCGCCGTTATACTTGCGGCCTGTAGAGTTGCGTACGAAGTGTAAAAAAAGTACCAGCTAGCGTAGTGAGAAGAGCGTTTGTCAAACAAGCTGAAAGTCTGAGGTTCGACACTAAACTGCTGCTCCCGTCTCGAACTGTGAAACATAAGGCACGTAAAGCTACTCACAGAATTACAGTGTAACACAGAAAAGTTAGTATAGTCAGTAGCGCTCTCGGCAGTTGAGTCGGGGCTCCAAGGTTTGCATCTCAGTTCTCTGTATAGCATGTGCCTGGAAACTAAAGAATTGATCAAAGAGGACCATGGTTGTCCGAGAAGGAAGAGTCAGTTGAGCTCCTTTATTACAGAAATGTGACTTCTCTATAGAGAGGGGAGAGAGTTCTCTCCCTCTCTCTGGGTTTAACATCTCCTAGGTTCTCCTGGGGGATCCTATACGGCAAACAGTAATGTGTAATTAGGACCAACATGATCTGGGTAATACATTGTAGCAAGGTTCTATTTCTATTGAAATAATAGGTAAAGAGAGCAGAGAGAACCTCAGGACAAAATAAGGCCACGCAGTTTAGACATGATTGGGGTAGGATCCGTCAAAGGTTCGTGGATGTCTGGCGAAGATCAGATTTTGAAGCATTGAAGTCTTTAGTTCTACCGGAGAAACCAGCATTTTTTGTGTGATGCGCAACATAATAAGGGAGAGCATAATCAAGAACCCTAGGTGTGGTGATTTACTGATTGCTTATTAGTAAATCTAGTTAGCATAGAGATCTTGTTAGACGAAAATTGCAAATGTTGTTATCTAATGTCTGCGTTATCTCTACTAGGTCCCATATGGCAATGCATCATAGTCTAATTATGTTGTAGTTGGGTATGGGTTCATGAAAATGTGACAATCTGGAATGAATGAATGGCAGCGCCTTTTAGTATAATGTGATTTATTATATTTATCATTATTATTATCATTATTATTATTATTACTATTATGTTAATTATTATTATTATTATTATTATTATTATTATTATTATTATTATTATTATTATTATTATTATTATTATTATTATTATTATTA
>RQTK01000465.1:32794-43043 GCA_003991915.1 Elysia chlorotica
AAGGAGACGAGAAGGAGGAAGGAGGGGGGGGGAGGGGGGGGGGGGGGGAGAGAGACAGACATACAGACAGAGAGACAGATAGAAAGAGATAGAGTTATAGAGAGAGACATACACAGACAGACACACAGACAGACAGACAGACAGACAGACAGACAGACAGACAGACGGACGGACATAGAAAGAAAGAAAGAAAGAAAGAAAGAAAGATAGATAGAAAAAAAGAAAGAGGGAATGTTAAATGGCTGTGTAAACTGAATTTTTAATTGATTTGAATATTGTTTGTATCGATGATTACGTGTATGGGTGGATAGGTTGGTGCATAGTATAATTAATGGATAGATTGGTGGATAGATAATTGACATTGTATGGACAGATAAGTAGATAGGTGGCTGGAGAAAGATTATAATGGAGTGATTAATGAAGTTGCAATTGGATGAGAAATTTATTGATGGGTATAATGAATGGTTGTAGAAGAGATATCGATGGCTATATGAATACACGCCTGAATATATAGATGGATAATTAATAATGATATAACTCTTGAAGACATATTTTGGTAGGTATAAGGACAGGGAGGCGATCGATTTATCGGTATCTTTGTTCTTTGCTGGGTTTTTTTTCTTCTACTGCAGGGTATATTTCGCTGCCTCGCTTAAAAAACGAAATAGGTTATTGTTTGATTTTTAGAATCGTCATAACATTATTTTCACTTACCGTGACATAGAAGCTTTCTCTTTATCCCTCCCTATCTCTCTTTCTATCTGAAACTGGACACTCGATGTCACGTGTCTGGGCATTACGTCCAGTCCAGTAGATCGCCTTTGGTCAGACCGGAGCAAGAGATTTCATATATTAATTCTAGCCAAGGTTTTCCTAAATAGCCATGTTTTTTTTTGTTGTGTTTGATGGTGGTTTTAACGTCTATCGTCAGTATTATATTATATGCTACCTTGAGACGCCGGTTGACACATTTACTTGTAGCTTTTTAATGTATCTTGTTTCTGTGTTTGTTGTTTATCGTTCAACATCAGCACTATATAGGCTAAATTGTGGAAGGGTTTCAAGATTGATACCTGACAATTTTCCGTGCTGCCACACACGTGACAGTGCGGGCAGACTTGGACTCATCCGGTCAAAGAGAGAGAGAGAGAGAGTGAGAGAGAGAGAGAGAAAGAGAGAGATAGAGAGAGACACACACACAGATAGACAAACAGAAAGACGCACAGACAGACAGACAAACAAACATTATCTAAGATTTGTTTTGCGTTTGCATAATTATTTAACAGGGTTTTTTTTTTCTTTAGGTTTCTATGGGGATTATATAAAAGGTGAAAAGAGAAAAAAAGGCAAGTAAAAAGATTGACAGAGTGGAAACGAGCTATAGAAAAGTGGAGAAAAGAGTGTTGAAGCCGAGCACAGTTATAGCACCGTGCTGTTTAAGTCACAACTGGGACTACACTGATTGATCCTCCATCTCATCTTTCTCTCTTTCTTTCTTTCTCTTTCTCCCTCTCTCTCCCTCTCTCTTTCTCCCTCTCTTTCTCTCCATCCCTCCCCCCTCTCTCTTTCCCTCTCTTACAACCTATCATAGCACTGTGCTGTTTAAGTCACAACTGGGAATACACTGATTGATCCTCCATCTCATCTTTCTCTCTTTCTTTCTTTCTCTTTCTCCCTCTCTCTCCCTCTCTCTCTCTCCCTCTCTCTCTCTCTCTCTCTCTCTCTCTCTCTCTCTTTTACAACCTATCATATATCTTTCTCTCTTTCCCTCTCTTTTTTTTTCTTTCACTCCTCACCATTTCTCACTCTCTTGAAACCATTAGCATCTCTCTAATCATAAGAGACAGCGGTTCATTATAGGATTTTAACCGCAAATTACTCTTCAGACCTATTTAACAATGTATGACTTTAGTAACGTTTTGTTTTACCCCCCCGTACTTGAATAAGCTAAGTTAAAATGAGATATATTGTTATTGTCCATCCAATGTATTGTCAACGTGGTTAAATGGGCTACACTAAAGGTAAAGCCACCCACTCTTTATACATAATTTGATTCCTCGTGAAAGCAATACAAAAAAGCCAGTCCCAACAAACAAAAATCCGGGTATGTATTTTTTAAATAAAGAACAAATAATTAGGAACTAAGTAATAAGTAATGGCTGAAGCAAATCACACAATAATGATCGAGAAAACAGTATGGAAAAAGAGAATACATACTTATGGCAACGTAACTCAACTAAGTTTTACAACAGCTGAAGTTACATGTACTTCGAATCTAGGTGTAAAGAGCAAGATAACCAGTCCGGGAGAAATTGATCTTTCTCGTTTTCTCGGTGATCCCCCCTGTTTGTTAGTGTCTTAACAACACTTTGTGAATGACGTCCTTTTCTTATTTAGAGAGATTCTTATCTTGATTTTTACATATTTGATAATTATGCATGCTTCAAAAAAACTAAAAATGAGTATTGACCTGATGGGGGCAAAAATTACGTCTAAAAACAAAACAGTAACTCATACATTTTCCCAAAATCGAACTGTACACAGACCAAATTAGGTTTTCTCCCTTGATATAATAAAGAACAAGAACCAATATGGTTTACTTCTTTATCAACCTCAGTGAAGTTGAGGTGGTTTTTTTGTAAGTCGTGCTACACATAGCACACACATTAACATTCTACGGGCCATTTAACTTGAGAAACATCTCTGCGTGTTAACATGGCGATCACTGTATCTGTGTTACCATAACAATCAAGTATGCTGAAAAGTCAAACATAATTTATTATGTAATTGTTTTGTGATACCTACCCACACCATAAAAGTTGTTCAAATGATTGTATAAAGAAGGCTTCATAATAACTACAGTGTTATTATACAAAGGAAAGTTTAGCGTACAAGACATTTTGTTGAATTTTTTTCTTCTTGACCATATCTAGGCTGAAAACGACACACAACAATTTTAATCAGTATGAACAGAATGGAAGAGACACAAGGCTATGAGGAACAACCCTAAATCACGATACAGTGATAGATTTACCAAAAAAAGTCCTCCACAAGATTCCAATCAGTAACAGAAGGTAGAGAACAATTTTACGGCAAGTCCGTACATGAGTGGCAAGATGGCTGGACTCCAGAATGTTCAAAAGGAGTAGAAGCCCTAAGTATTAACTAAAGCAGTACTATTAGCTTGGGCCCTTGACTAAGGGCCGGGGTCAAATGGCGTGTAATATAATTATATTGCACTTACGTCTCAGGGGAACGCTCATGAATATTAACAGGGCGACAGAATTATATTGCTCTGCGGACTCGCCAATATAGGCTATATTTATTATATAGGCTATACTTATGTTTATAATCTTGTGAACTACTACCACTATTACGAATAACAATCATGGAAAATTCTACGATAAACCTTTGTTGAACTGACCATAACGTATAATCTTGTGAACTACTACCACTATTACGAATAACAATCATGGAAAATTCTATAATTCTATGATAAACCTTTGTTGAACTGACCATAACGTACAACATTTATTAAGGTCGAGGGAGTTTTACAAGCACTAGTGACCTGCTTCTAGAACTGAATTCTATTAGACTTTTTCTAAATCTGACCCAGTCGTGTGACAGAGAGCGATGCCAGCTGATTGATTCTTGGCACGTCGCGATGATCCGTATGTTTAGACTCTAAGTGGGTCAGCGCTGCAGGAGCAGCCAACGGGAATCTCCAAAAGGCGGCGCATGGTCCTGCGTCTGCCGTCTTCTCTCAGGTACATGACCTTGACACACCTGTAGTAGGCGATTGGTCGGCACATTGGCGGGGAAACGTGCGATCCTGAAAGCAGTTATAATTATAACAAGAACATTATAGTACATGACTTGAAATGAGTTCGTGTGAACGCGCAGACTTGTTATAATAATACACGTAGTAACCACATTGTATTGGCTGATTATAAAGATTACGCTGTCGTATTTCGATTAGAGAGGCACTCGAACAGGTCTGTGGTCTAGTCTCAACTAGTTATTAAAGTAAACCTCGACGAACAAAAACATCTCAGTCTAGTTGAGACTAGACCACAGACCTAATAACTGAACGCGCAGACTTGTTATAATAATAGTAACCACATTGTATTGGTTGATTATAAAGATTAGGCTGTCGTATTTCGATTAGAGAGGCACTCGAACAGGTCTGTGGTCTAGTCTCAACTGGACCGAGATGTTACTGTTCTTCGAGGTTTACTTTAATAACAACTGGTTCACATTGCTTTATGATAGGCTACTACTGCACTTCGGTTCGTGATAGGCTACTACTGCACTTCGGTTCGTGATAGGCTACTACTGCACTTCGGTTCGTGATAGGCTACTACTGCACTTCGGTTCGTACTACTCGGGGATTCCCCCACAAATTCCCCTACAGGGGCCTTGTCTGTACATCAAGATACCTGGCTGAAAGAAAGAGCGTTTGGCCTCTGTTTGAGAGGTTCCGGGTTCGATCCTACATAGAAACATCCGTCATAATGTTAATATGCTTAAAATGCGGAACTCCCGACTAAAGAGTAAATCTTGGTTAGGCTTTTTATTTTATCTTTCTAGTTTGAATGGGTTGTAAGTACAAAGTTGACGTAAACTTATGTCTCGTCTTAAAATGTGAAAAACGAAGGATTACGACGAGTTGTTAGCTACATCGACGTTGTACTTACGTCCCAAGATCTGTACATGTATCATTTAGATTATTACACTAACTTTTCTTCTCTACGTTTTCTTTCCATTTTTTCCGCTTCAACGCGTACAGCTCTGAATGTGTCAACACTAACAGCATGCGGGCTTCAGGGTAACCTAGTAGGGCGTTTAAAAAGGAAGTTTAAAACCACCGTGTTAGAAATACAATGCCAGTTCTTTTTATAAATGTTTAAAGAAAGGTTCTACATGCATAGCATTGTTTTTGTCTGCCCTGTCTCGGTATAAACCACAGGTATAGAGTGTGACCTGTCGTATTAACCCTTTCAAAACTGTGACAATTAATTTAGTTAGAGAAATCAAGAAGCGAAAATCTGTTCTCAGTTCCAGTGATGGACAGGATTTTAAACCCTGGTCTTAGTTCGGGGGTAAAAAAAATTTAACAACAAGCCTTGTAGTTATCTAAATAAATAAAACTTACCAAATAAAAAAAATTCATTTTTTATGTCAAAAGTAGGGATCATCAGACCCCATGCTCAAACGAGACGTATAGCGCAGGTGGTAGAGCGTTTGGGTTCTATTCGGGAGGTAGTAGGTTTGAACCCAGAAAGATCGCCCTGCCAACTTGTTGGGTTGGTGTCATTATAGTGAGACATGGCTGAGATAGGAGTCGTGGTATCATACAAATTATCAGACATTACTCTTGGTACCCATAGACAAAAATATAATAAATAGGCTATATTGTACTGATGTTGGACACTATCCTGCAAACAAACAAACAAACAAACAAGTGACAGGCTGAGACAAAAATTCTAATATCTCCGATCTGTCTATGTCTGGCAATATGGACAATTGTCAGCGACAGAGTATAGTTGCTGACATCGACCGTTAAGAAACGAACCAATTAAACCAACTAACCAACCAACCACACAAGTACAAACCGAACACCAACCAATTGACCAACAGCTCACCCACCCAACCACCCAAACAGGCAATCAACCAACTGACCCCCACCATAGCGCAGGTGGTAGAGCGTTTGGGTTCTATTCGGGAGGTAGTAGGTTTGAACCCAGAAAGATCGTCCCACCAACTTGTTGGGTTGGTGTCATTAAACGACTGGCCTCCACGAACAACCCACCCACCCAACCTATCAACTGGTTTCCACCCAACCAACCACCTACCCAGCCAGCCAACCAACTGACCACCACCAACCAACCAACCAATCAACCAACTAACCAACTGACCACCACCAACCAACCAGACCACTGACCTCCACCAAGCAAGCAAGCAACCAATTGACCTCCACCAACCAACCAACCACCCACCCACCCAGTCAACCAACCAAACCACGGACCTCCACCAACCCTCCAACAACCAACCACCAACTGATCCCCACGAACAAACCACCCAACTGACCTCCACCAACCAACCAACCAACCAATTGACCACCACCCACCCACCTAACCAACCGAGCAACCAAGCCACTGACCTCCATAGAGACTGCGAGTGTCTGCCTGCACCAAGCCGGAACCATCGCCAAGGGCGCCACACTGAAGCTGGGAGCAGTGCTTCTCAAACGTGATGGCCGGGATCCGCTGGGCGTTGTATCGCATGAACATGCTGGACGGACAGGCGCGCCGGAACTCCGGCAGGGAACCCTCGCCTGGGATCATATTATATCACAATAAATACATAAATCAATAAACCATTAAATAGATAAATAAATAAATAAATAAATAAATAAATAAATAAATAAATAAATAAATAAATAAATAAATAAATACAAAAGAAAACATCATCTATTATTGATGGTGCTACTGGTTGGGTCGGTGTCATTATATCCTAACCTGCTGAGACAGGAGTCATAACATCCCCACGGATGAACAAAGTTTTGGTAAGCTTACGACTCGTGTTAATATATAAGAATAACAAGGTTTACGACAAGTCGTAACTGCCGCGGCGTTATACATACGGCCCCTAGTATCTCCGCTCTGTCTCATGGTGGCAACCCGTAAAATTGTCAGACGCCAGTCTTGGACCCGTCGCTCTAAGTAAACCTCCTAGGGAACCTAGAAGGAGGTAAACTAGGAGAATGGTTATTCTCTTCAATTAACATTTTGGAAGGGGCGTGGTGGTCCAAGAGTAAAACGCGCACCTTGCAATCTGCGGGGCCACTGATTTTGTTTGCCTACTGGTTGGGTTGTGTCAATGTAACGTGAGCTTCCTTGAGGTAAAGGAGACCTCAAATTAAAGGGTGAGACAGAAGGAGACAGAAAAAGAGAAATAGAGAGAGAGAGAGAGAGAGAGAGAGAGAGAGAGAGATAGAGAGAGAGAGAGAAAGATATAAACATATTTTAAATTGTGCTGATTTTGTACAGTTTAGTTTGAACTCTACGGATCTAGATCTAAACAGGCGTATTTTGTTTATAAATAAAACACACATTTTGGAACGCATTATGGCTTCTGGGACAATCTTCTAAACATATATCGTTTTAAGAATAATTCGGCTTGTAATAAAATCATAAGTTAAAATAATAAAAGTCATAAATATTTAAAGATTACTTTAAAGTTAACCGTTGAATGGTTTTAAGTCCTCCTCATATACGACATGACTATCCTTACAAAGACAATAGCAGCAAAACAATTTGGGACAAGTAAAGAAAGGAATTCCAACAAAAACAAACCCAAATATTAACGCTCTTATGGTCGAAGCCTTGGTTGAGTTAATCTTTATGGTGAAGCCACTTTCTGATCTAGGTTTAATACACTGTATTGCAAAAAAAAAACAAAAAAAAAAACAACAAAAAAACAAAACAAACACACGATAAGAACGCTTTGGAAAAATGTGCTATTGTTATTATTCAAACGGCGTAGCTTTTTGTAAAACTCTGACCAAGATGTAGGCACATTATCGTGTTATAAAGTTCAAAACTCCAATATTGTCATCCAGTGTGCCAACTTCAGGGAGGAGAACTTCACTGACCTTGGTTTTCCACCCACGGGGTGAGAGTGTCATCGGCCAGGTCGGAATCCGTCAGTATGAGTGGTCTGAACATCTCTCTGACATGCGCACTGAGGTACATGGTCTCATCGTTCCTCCTTGGGCGACTGGTGGACGCCATGGCAACTTGGACCAGCGCATGCACCAGAAGGCCCTGAAATACGATAGGTGTCAGGATGTTATCAATATAATGTATATGTGGATCTAGGTTATATCATCATCATCATCATCATCATCATCATCATCATCATCATCATCATCATCATCATCATCATCATCATCATCATCATCATCATCATCATCATCATCATCATCATCATCATCATCATCATCGTGGAGTGTCGTGCCGGTTAGCGTTGGTGACCATATTCCTCAACACCTCTCTGTCCTCGCATTTCACAATCAGGTTGATCCCTTTGCTTCCACCGGTCCATCTTCCCAGCCCGTCTCATATCTTTTCTCTCTATCTTCCTTTCGCCCTCTTTTCTTTCAATTTTCTAGTTGTAATAACATGTTCTCAACTTAACTAACAAGTATGTCTGCGCATACCATGGCCAAGGAATTTTACTTGTTGTGTCATGATTTTATTGGGGAGATTTAAATCCGGTTCCTGCTTCTCTTTAGACACTTTCGTTTGTTTTTCTCATCTCAGGGCTGCCACTCAATACAGTTTGATGAAATCCTTCGATTTTCAGCGTGGGGGTCTGGGGCCCAAACGATCCCTGAAGCTGAAGAAATTTTGTGATTTTTGCTCCTAAATATGTCCCTCAGAGAAGTTTGGAGAGCAAGTGCAGTGTGCTTTCCCCTTTTACATGAATATTCACAATCAACTCAACAACACTCAATGGGATCGATTTTCACTACAACTTTTCCTTCTAGCCACTTAAAGTTTAAGCTCCACGTATTGGAACATCCTGGCTTTGAGTCCTCTTTTTTATTTCGCCCTTATCACAACCTCGTAAAATGAACCGATAATTAACCCTTGAATGATCCAAGGACTGATCTCTCTATTATTGCCTCAATAGATTATTTCTGAAATCGTAGACCTAAAAAGAAAATTTAAAGGTCCACGATTGATTTGCACCCAGAAATACAGCCTAGATCTAAAAAATAATATAGATGTGATGCGCACTAAATTTTTGACTTGAGAAGTTTTTACGCGAACTGCCATCAGTCGATTGTGGATGAAAATTGTATTTTTTTCCATAAAATATTCGAGCCCACTGGGTTTAACATTTCTAAATCATTTGGTCTTCAAAGTCACAAATGTCAAAAAAATTCCTTTGAGATAACATTGCCATCAATTCGCCTTAGATAAGTAGGAAACGGCAGATGGGATTGTTTCGAGGTATCATCTTTCATTGACAACGAGCGGCAAATCTGGCATTCCCTTATGCTCGGAACTGTACAGAAGTTACCAAGAAAATATGAAGTATACATGATTATTCTTATAACCGAATTTTCAGCCCTCGCGAATTCTGAGGTTTGCTTTTTGGTTCTTATCTCCGATGGTTCCTCGGGTGCCGAGAAGGTGGAAAAAAAATTCCGTCCCTTAATTGTAACATCAATTTTAAAACGTACGATCGCGGATGCACTAGAAAAGCTTGGAACTAGAAAGTGTGTTACAAAAAATACATCAAAGGGTCAAAACGAAAGCAAGTCGCAGGAGTTACTGACGTCTTTAGATACATGTGTTTGAATCATCGCATTATTTTAACAGTGACATCCCTGTGACATCTAGGTTATATACATTAATAAAAAAAAGAAAGGAATAAGTTTTCTTATATACCCTCCACGTAGACTCACAGATTTCGCACCAATGGTGATTATGGCCGTAGACATTGTATAATAAAATTGTTATTTACAACACACACTTTATTGGTGGGCGCACCGAATTCATTTTGTTTTCATCGGTCGTTTTAGTCTATATTTAATGTCATCCATTCAATGGCGGCATACATGTCATTTATCAACATTGCAACTTCGTTTGGTAATACAGATTTGTAAAGCTGAGTATCTTCAAAAATATAACTAAAACCATCTAGAATATACACCTATTTTTGAGTGTATATAATAATGTGAGCTGAATCTATAATTTAGATTTTGGTTAGATACGTATATCTAGACTCTACACCTAGTTGTGTTCGAGCTAGGGTAGACACCTAGCTAGAATTACTTTGTGTTTTTTTAGATCTATATTTAGGTAATCTAGTAAAGGTTTCATATATAGGCCCTGCATATATATTTTCTGAAAAAAAAAAATAACCGACTAAAAAATAGAACAATTTTGATATGTGATGGCAGTGGCTGCAACAGAAGTAATTCAGGAGGATAACTCTCGATTTAATAAATTAAGAAATTTTCTATTCTTTAAAAAATGGCGTTTTGTCTTCAAGTTCATTAATTTAAACAAAATGAAAAAAAGTTAAGAAAGAATGGGCGACGAAAGTGGATGTTAAATGCTCAAGAACCTCTTGAAAATACCTTTAATTTTCTATTTCATTAGATTAACTTAATTTTTTCCTGTGTGATTTTAGATTATTTAAAAAAAGCGCTTTTTGACTAAATGCAATT
>RQTK01000465.1:54808-93714 GCA_003991915.1 Elysia chlorotica
GAAGCTAATTTACTATAAGCGTGTTGATTTTCTCATAGGGACGTTGGTGGTTAGAAGTGCGGGAAAACAATATTGAGTATAGACAAGTAAGACAGTATACTAATTAATGTCGATACACCTATTGTAGTTGATTTGTATAAGACAAGGGATCTATCTGCAGTTTGTTAAAAGATAAAACGTCTGTTAGTGAGTATTGTGTGGCTCACTTCAATCATACAAAACTCACATCGTTTATGAAAAGTCAGTAGCAAAACAATAAAATTCATCATCTGGATTCAGAGGGAAATTCACTGAATAGCATCAGGTGTACTTGAAAAACAACAACAACCAACAACAAACAAGTAGTCTTTAATGTAAGTTAGACAGAAAAAAAAACAATTCTGATTTAAATTTCATCGACAACAAAGAGAAACAACAACAATGAAGCTCATTACAATTGGTCTACATATCTTGCTGATTCTCGAGGTAAGTAAACATAACTGTGTTGTCTGTTATGGAATGTAACATTAGCTGATTGATAACGTCGAGGTCCAAAAAAGGACTGATATATTAAAATTAGATATTTAAATCTCATATGTCTACAAAGGAAAAGGAACTTTGTTTATAACTAGGGAAGCGGTACAAAAAAAAAAAAAAAAAAAAAAAAAAAAAAAACTTTTTCCAACAAAAGAAAAGAAAAAAAAAAAAAAAAAAAAAAAAAAAAAAAAACACTTTTGCTGCTCACTACAATACGAATATACCAAATCATATTAATAACAAGAAGAAAAGCAACAATAATGTTATAAGTACCATGCTCCATTTCGTATACGTTTTCTTATTCTCATAGCAATACTACCACCAACACCACAACGAGCACTATTAATACTACTACTGCTGCTGCTACTACTACTACTACTACTACTACTACTACTACTACTACTACTACTACTACTACTACTACTACTACTACTACTACTACTACTACTACTACTACTACTACTATTTCTACCACTACTTCTATTATATCTGCCACTGAAAAAACATGGAGTCGGTGGATTATACACCAATCTTTAAAATATGAACAAGATTAACAGAGACGCAGCGTTATCGTCCACATATAGGTCGGGCATTCACTGTAGGAGACTATAAAACTGGTGCTTGATTTTGTTGTTGTTGTTTTTTTGTTTTTTTTTTTGCTTGTAATTTTTGTAGAAATATCACTTTAGTGCTATCACCATCTTCCATTAGGCTTATTTTCTATTATAATAATTATTATGTTTTTTATGTTTAAAATTGCAGTTCCATTTGGAAGTTGCTCGAGCGACACAAATGAGTTCAGGCGAATCCGTTCCCGACATCTCAGCCACACAAGGCGAAGACACTTGCGACAACCCTATATACGGGCAGATCAAAGCGCAGCTACTCCAGCACTACGATATCTTCGACTCTTTTTACAAGTTACCTCGCTTTGCCGAGGCCAGCCGACTGCCGCGTCAGAATGTCTCTACACGGGCGGCTTTCGTCGACACAGGGGACCACGTCTGCCAGCTGCTTCAGGTGAGTAGGTCTACACTAGACTACCGGTCTGTGTATGTGTGTGTGTGTGTGTTTGATTGTATCACTGCTTGAAGTGAGTAGATCTACACTAGACTGCCGGTCTGTGTGTGTGTGTTGTGTTTGTATCACTGCTTGAAGTGAGTAGATCTACACTAGACTACCGGTCTGTGTGTGTGTGTGTGTGTGTGTGTGTTTGATTGTATCACTGCTTGAAGTGAGTAGATCTACACTAGACTGCCGGTGTGTGTGTGTGTGTGTGTGTGTGTGTTTGATTGTATCACTGCTTGAAGTGAGTATATCTACACTAGACTGCCGGTCTGTGTGTGTGTGTGTGTGTTTGATTGTATCACTGCTTGAAGTGAGTAGATCTACACTAGACTGACGGTGTGTGTGTGTGTGTGTTTGATTGTATCACTGCTTGAAGTGAGTAGATCTACACTAGACTGCCGGTGTGTGTGTGTGTGTGTGTGTGTGTGCGTACATATGACCTCTCAGGTTATAATGTAAAGTCATGGAAAATTGTAAGAAGAAGCTGGTGTGTCATTGGCTCAGCACCATCTAGGTACAATCATAAAATGCACTAGGCCTACAGAGCCACACATGGCTTCAACGAACTTTGCATCCAACGAACTAGTAAATAATAAACGAGCTAGTTCGTTGAGTCCGAGGTGTGCTGTACAACTACAAACTGGCCATTACTGGTGTGACACGCCTCTCTTATCCGCTAGCGCCACTCAGAGTCCATGTGGCACCTCCAAACAGACTCTAGAGTTTGTGGCATACTCTTCTCTATTAGTCAGAGTAGACCACCGGCGTGCATGTGACATAGGGTCCGACGGTGTAAAAAAAACAAAAAAAAAAACACGCGCAGAATGGTGGCCGCATTGAATATGCCTACAAAATGGCGGAACATCTAGACGAAACTCGGTCCAGTTTAGGAAGGAACAGATTAGAACTCCACCGGCGTAGGCTTTTTTTTTTGCCGGCGCTACCACCTACACCGCCATGGAACCGCATACCACTACCAGACTAGTGTAGTTTCTTTTGAACTGGAAAAATCCGGCGGCGTGCTGAAGTCATCGTGAGATAAAAGTGAGTTTAAAACAATGGGCGACTGGTTCTGCAGATATATATAAAAAAAAAAAAAAATGAAGTGAGTAGATATACACTAGACTGCTGGTGTGTGTGTTGAATCACTGCTTCAGGTGAGTTGATCTACACTAGACTACCGGTCTGTATGTGTGTGTGTGTGTGTTCACTTCTTCAGGTGAGTCGTTCTACAATAAACTACCGGTGTGTGTGTGTGTGTGTGTGTGAACTGTGATTGTATCACTGCTTGAAGTGAGTAGATCTACAGGTGTGTGTGTGTGTGTGTGTTTTGTGGGAAGGTGGGTGCCTGTTTCAGTCCCGTCACGTGTACCTCTGTCTCCAAGTCCTCAGTCCCTGTATGTCTGCCTGTGCCATGATTATATGTAGTAACTGCGATAAGTCTTATTCACCTACACCTATGTTGTTGTTTTCCCCCCAGCTGTTTCTGCACCGATTGTCTGCTCCCATCAGAGTTACAAACTAGACAAGGCAACAGACCTCAGTGTCAGCCTGTAAGTACACATAGCAACTAGACCATGTCGTGGACGGGTCCCAAGACTAACGTCTAAACGTTTACACATTTACTATTTTCTAATTCTCATTTTTTTTAAAGACTAAATTGTACAGGTGTTTTCGGTATATCATTTTTAAATATTCAATTGATGGATTAACAAAGGACTATTTTATATTACCCCGGTATGTTATTTTATTTAGGAGCCATCTCACATAGACGAAGCGGGGCTACCAGGACTTCTATCCCAATGGGTCACATAATACTAATACTGACTGTAGAGGGCGACATTCTGATAAATGATAGCCGTGCCGGATCGTGGAATTGAACTGGAGTCCGCCCAAATAGAAGCCCGGCGCTCTATTACTTGAGCCAGCTTGCCCCCACACTGCCCCCACACTGTAAACGTTTAGGAACATCTTTAAAAATCAACATGTATTTCAATTTCATTGCAGTTATAAAACTCTCTCTATCTCTCTCGTTCCTTCTCTCTCTCTCTCTCTCTCTCTCTCTCTCTCTCTCTCTCTCTCTCTCTCTCTCTGAATTTTCATGTGAACACTCAGTCAAATTTGATGTGTAAACCAGAGGACTACGCTCTGGGGTTTATAGAAGTAAATCTACTCTTAAGGGGATAAGAAGTGCTTTCCTTCGTGTTTTTCCCCACATTACCAATGCATATTTTTGCTAGATCCAGAACTCTATCGATTGCATGAATGGACCAATCTTATTGAGGCAAAGAGGGCTTTCATTCATCTTTTCACACTACCAATACGTAATTTTGCCTGGGTCATAAGAGCATTTAATATATTGAATAGCGAACCAACTCGCATGAATAGACCAATCTTATTGAGGCAAAGAGGACTTTCATTCGTTTTTTCCACACTGCCAATATGTAGTTGTCTGGTCCATAGTAGCATTAAATATTTTGAATAACAAACTGGCACGAATGCACCAATCTGACTGTCCATGCTCTTGCTCTGTGCCCAGGTCTACAACTACGTGCCAGTGATGAGGAAACTGACCAATCCAGAGACGGACCTCGATCAGTGGACCTACGCCCTGGAGCCGGTAGTGGTGGCCTGCACATGCGCGGGGCGGCCTGTCAACCAGGTGGTGGCAACCAGGCTCTAGATACTGGAGAGAGAGAGAGAGAGAGAGAGAGAGAGAGAGAGAGAGAGAGAGAGAATTAGAGTAGAAAAACAGAGACAGACGGAGAAATAGAGAGAACTATTAAAAAAGATACAGAGAGACGGGATAGATAGATAGATAGATAGATAGATAGATAGATAGATAGATAGATAGATAGATAGATAGATAGATAGATAGATAGAAGAGAGAGATAGATAGATAGATAGATAGATAAATAGATAGATAGATAGATAGATAGATAGATAGATAGATAGATAGAGAGAGAGAGAGAGAGAGAGAGAGAGAGAGAGAGAGAGAGAGAGAGAGAGAGAGAGAGAGAGAGAGAGAGAGAGAGGGGGGGGGGGGAGGGGAAAAGAGGGAAACAGACATCGAACTTTTAATTATTTTTTTATACGTTGCTTTTACACACCCAATTTCTTATTATTCATTATCAATGCCAATTTCACGTAATGCATATTTTCATTCATTTTGAATGTATACACAATCGAAACAGGCGCATTTGAACATTATCTGAAATGTACATAAATTAGGCCCCAGCATTAAGAAATGCGTTTACTTTTCATAATACCTATTCAGTGTAAAGGTCACTTTCCCCCAAAGTGTATATATTATTTTCGGAAACTTGCCTGGCAAAGGTGCAAGCATTTAGATGTTTTAAAAAATGTACATTGGATATAAACACTTTATGATTTATCTATTAGTGATGTACATTCACTTTCCAGCAACATTTTAATGGTGAGCGCTGCAAATTCGCCTCGGTTATATTCCTAGTTTTGGAGTCACACAAAATTAGAAATGTCAGGATAATCTAGGCTTGCTTTGTTGATGAACGTCAGGCGTAAAGGTCATTTTGTTTTTATAACACTAGTAAAGCATTTACAGAGACGACAACGCTATAGACTTTTTTGTATAGCAGCAGCAGCAGCAGCAGCAGCAGCAGCAGTAGTAGTAGTAGTAGTAGTAGTAGTAGTAGTAGTAGTAGTAGTAGTAGTAGTAGTAGTAGTAGTAGTAGTAGTTGTAGTAGTACTCAGTAGTAGTAGTAGTACCAGTAGCAGCAGTTGTTGAAGTAGTGTTTACATGTAGTGGCTAAAGTAACAATAACAGCACTAGTAATGATAAGAATATGAAACAATAACAATGCCTCTCTTTGCAGCATCAAATACTTTATGCACTTGTGATGTGTTTAATTGACTTTGTTATTGTCCACCGACACAAATCCTCAGTTTATTTTTAACTGCAAACAGTGTCGACTTGGCTTAACCATGCCCAGAAACCCCAGTCCGTGTGTTTGCCATGGTGTGTTTTGGCAAATCTGGACAAAAAAGTATGTTTTAAAAATGTAACACATAGATTGTGTTATGACTCCTTGCGTCTGAGTATTTCATATTGAAAACCCATACCCAATCAGTCGCACTGACAAACTTCATAGTATGAATGAAGAGGTTCCGTTTATGGCATTAATTGTATTGCCACAAGCAATTCTACTTTTGGAAAATATGCCCAGCAATTGTTATGTATGCAATTATAATCGTTCCTTTCTTGTAAATTTATTATGTAAACTATTGGTATTCCTCATCTTGCTCCGTTTGTAGTAAACACTTTTGTAATTATTTTTCATGCATGATCGAGAAAGCCTGACAATCCAGCCTGTCCTGGTAATTCCTGAATAAAAAACAAAACAAAACGGGAATTATCTAGTAATGACTAAATTGTTAGGTATTTCTTAAGAGTGCTTAATTTTCAAATTTGACTGAAACACACCTCTTGAGTATCAGGATTCAATTGTAAACCTGATGACAAAAACCTTCAACTAAAGTCTAGGTATTTTGAAGTTTTGAAATGTTCACTGAGATCAGAACTAGATCTGCCATTTTTTCAACGAAACAAGAATAAAATAATGTATTTTTTGTGACAGTTTATGTACACTGTATCTTGTATTAACATTGAAAATTGAATTTGAATGGTTTTTTTTTTTGCATTTTTTTTCAATTTCGTATATTTTTTAAATAACCGTTTGATATGTTTATGTGTTTATAGATAACTTAAGTATATGTCTCCAAATTTCTGTTAATCATGGTGTAAAATGAAATTATATTTAAGGATAGCGAGCATAAAATTAAAAAGTATTGATATTATTATTTGTAGTTTCAAGATAATTGAAAAAAACCCACCAAAATAACTTAGATTCATTCCTGTCTTACTGTTAGCAGGTGAAGTACTAATAATAACTATTTCATTTTTTAAATTAGGTAATAAGAAACAATGTGCATCTCAATTATAACTTCATGATGAGATAGATCTAACAAACACATTGATAATGTCGAAATTGCATTTTCTCTGAGATGTGCTATTCTGCTACTGCGTTCACTGATGACTAAAGATATGTAATTTATACATTACAAGTACATATTTAGATATTAATTTTTCTTTATTTTGAATCCTCTGGATATAGCATGGCTAACAAACTTACAGCAAATTATAAAAGGAATAATTAATTTTTTCATTTTGCCCAATCTACCTGCAATTTTTACGTGCATTATCAAAATGAGTCTACATGCTGTGCAGGATTGCACAGAGAATCCTTCAGAACTGAAGTTGGAGCAGACAATACTACAGTGTATTAACTATGATATTGGGCAAAAAAAAACTATCTAGTTTAAAATTGGTCACTATTTAAAAAAAAGTAAATTATACTCTTTATATAGGCATTCACATGTATGTACTGATCTACCTTTGTTTTATAAGATCGCGGCGCGAAACATTTAAAATTGTTCATTCTTTTATACATTTTTTTCCAAGTTGTTTGTAACATGAAATTAAGAAGAAAAATGTTTATAACTCTTTTAGGTTTTGAAACCGATATTCACTAGAATTGTAATAAAAAAGTTATAATTGTATTACTTAAACATAATAGATATGTTTTTAAACGAATTATCTCCAATCAGCAATGTTGATCTTTGATTGTCATTGCAGAATTAAAAAAAAAATTTAGATTTTCTCACACATTCTTTAAGTCAATGTCCTCATGATAACTTTCTATGTCTAATTCTCAACCATCTTGTCTAAATATTAATCTCTTCAATTCGCTTTTTATCATTCTACTAAAAAATTACATATAAAATAAATTTCCCTCACCTTTCATACACAAGCTGTTGAGATGTAAATGTTTTTTTTTTTCCTTTTCTTTTTTATTCCCATCTATAGATGTTCTGTGGGCAATTAATATTTGTGATTCCACGATTAATAAATTATTGATTTTTTTTAATGTTTACTTTACAGGAAGCAAATGATCTTTTTTTCAATTAAAACGCACCAATTATTATAAAGCCTAAGTTGTTTGTTTACAATATTGTTTGTGAGAAATGTGTAATTACAAAGTTAGTCTTTATTTCTGATTTTAGGACAGAAAATCAACTTATTTTTCAATTGAACTGGTACTATAATCAGGCAAATGTGGAAATTTGAAAAAAAAACAAAAAACAACTGAAAAATTTAACAAAATCTACTTTGGAAAGAGGAAAGTTTGATACAAAGAATTGTTGATTTAATTGCAAAATTACTACCTCTATTGAAACAAAATTACAATTATTTTCCACCATCATCCCAACAAAACTTAAAGAAAAAAACCCACCTGCAATTATATTGTGTATGTATACTCATAAAATCAAGCAAAAAAAAAAAAATCATTTTCACAAACTCAAACACAAGAAATAGAGTTTTGTACAAAACAGTTTATTCATCTATGAATTCAGAAACAATATTTTTACACAAAAAATTAAGATTTGTACTTAACAGTTTATTCAATATTCATAAATTTATTGTTTTTAACAACATAATAACATACATATATAAAAAATCATTTACAAGAGTTTCTCAACTTTACAGAACATGTACATATATTGAAAACCGACTGAATGGCTTCAATGCTTACCATACCCAAAAGGTGAACACAAAATGAGCAGCTATAGTGCTTGGAGTATCAAAGGGATGAACTGCTGACTTCCACAAAATAATGACTATTAGAGTTGACAATAACCCTCAATTTACCATACCTGAATATTTGTTATCTATCTTGTATAGTTGCCAAGTTGATTCAAGTTTTACCAGCACTGTCAATAATTGGATTGTGACCAGCCAGAGTATATTTATGTAGAGAATTAAAGATAGAAGACTGCAGAGTAGAATATGTATGCTGAAGATAAACTTCTTGCAGACAGGCTATAAGTTCATTGTATCAAAAGCTTATATTACATAATGCCTGTTAAGTTTAAATAAGGAATTCAATTGGCACCCCTGAAATACAACATACAAAGCCTTAATTTATTTTGAACAGATTCCACAATTACACATACACACACACACACACACACACAAGAAAGAAAAACAATAAAAACATAAAAAGAGTATCTTTGGTTCCTCTCAGCTGAGGGTCACGTTCAGTCTCGTTATGTCCTCCTTCAGCTCCTGAATGTCTGATGCCCTGCACGAGGAAGAGAAAAGCATGGACATCAGAATAGTGTTGGGGCGCCAGGTAAATAAAACAGGTGTACAGCACTTCACACATAAACATTCAAAATACCTGGCACCTGTATTTCAATGGTCTAGCAGATTATACATCTCGAGTCAGCCTAACAATCAAACCTGATCAGTTACAAATGGCTCTTTACTAGAGTATTGGTTAGTTCCTTAACCCCCAAAATTAGCGTCTGGGCTACATCGAAGACAATTTTAAAAACTACCAAGATACTTCCAAGGACCTTCATTAAGCCAACTCAGCCCCTACTTCCATATAATTATGCCCTTAAAGAAAAGCTAAAAGAAATAACACAGCTTATCTTATCTCTCAGTGGTTATAATGAATTCATCACAGTAAACTAAACTGCAGTGCTATATAGTGATGCCAACTGAGTCATTGTTTTTTAACCCAACCTTTTTCCTTATGGCATATGTCACTGTGCTAGCTTAGTGAGGAAAAGCTCTTACTCGTCCTGCAGGATGGTCTGAATCTGCGCGAGCTGACGCTTGTGGAGCGCTGGACTGGACCCGCCTCCGACTCTCTGGATTTGTCTCTGCTGGTACTCCTGCTTCACCCGCACCTGGACCAGGCAAACAGAGAAACGTCACAGGTGAAGAATTAGGTAAAATAGAAAGGCTGGCTGTTTCTAGAGGAAAATATCCTTATCAGTGCAGTATTGCCACAAAATTTTGTTTAGGACTATCCGCAGCTCAAAGTCCTGAATCTATACAAAACAATTTTGGTTTCCAGATTTTTAATCAAATTTATCACCCCTGAAGAGAACAACAGGTCCAACCACATAACATGTCTTCATTCAAACCAATATGTCAAATCCGTTTGTTACACATTAAAACAAAGATTACCAGTACAAAACGAAATGATCAAATAACCTGATCAATATTCTGCTTGTAGAGATCCATGCTTGACTTGATCGCGTTGAGCTCCTTCATCTCTTGCCTCTCTGCCTCCGACAACACGGGGATTCTGCTTTGGACCTTGCGTAGACAGCCCTCCAATCTGACAAAAAATACATACAGATATAGAGGAAAAATAATTATAAAAGTAAAACAAAGTTAAGATTAAAAAAGGCAACTCAAAGTTGAATAGATACTCTGCTTATGTTAGTGGTCTAAAGTTAAATAATGAGAAATATTAATTGATTGACCTTGATTGAAAACAAGAGTGAGCCATGTAAGGCACCCACCCACTCTCTCTCTCTCTCTCTCTCTCTCTCTCTCTCTCTCTCTCTCTCTTGCGCATGCTTCATAATTTTGCAGTGGGTGTCAGAGCTTTGAAAGAACTTATGTATTCAAAATAACTCAAAGTAAAACAAACAAATCATGAGTCTTTTAAGGAAAATCTAGGAGTACTGATTTCAACCTCAAGTACCTTCTACAAAGGCTCTCGTGGTCGTCTTTGCACTTCTCCAGCTTCTCTGATATGGCCGTGGCCTTCTCCCGCAGGACATGAAAACAAAGATAAAAAAAAGCAAAAAAAAAAAAAACACTACCCCCCTAAAAATAAAAAAAAGAACCCCAGCCCATAAGCATTAAGAAATTGCTCACCTCTCTCTTCCTCTTCTCTCTTTCTACCCCCTTTCTCACGGACTCTTTCTCTCCATATTTTGTTAATCTTTTATGTCACACTTTTTATTTACATAATACGCTCAGATGGCATTAAAATCAATGTAGAAAAGAAATGTTACAACTACAATGTCATTGATGTGGCTCTAGAAAGTTTAACAAAGGCAAAAGTATAACTGAACAGAAAGGAATAATAATTGACCCAACACAGCCTGTTAAGAGTTGGTACATTGCGGGAGGCCAGCAGGGACTCGATGTCCTGGAGCTGGTGGCTCTTCAGCTGCTGCAGCATGGACACTCTGGGGGAGGTAGAATAAGATTAAGATAAACTTTCATTTATCGACAAGGGAAATATTGGTTGAATTAACCAGCAATAGCAGTTATGTTGACATTGACATGAAAACAAAGATAAAAAAAAAATAACACCACCTCACACCCATACCCCCAACACAGCCTGTTAAGAGTTGGTTTCACACCTTATCAAATTAGAAAAAAAGTCTGCATCATTATTATCAATCTTATTCATATACAAGCATTTCAAGGCAATACAGATATAAAAAGAATTGCTTCAGATTTTAGTTAATGTGAAACTGAAGGGCATGATATTGAGCAGAAAAGCACAACATTGTAACGGGCTCAAATCTTGAAAGCTGCCTTGCTCCTTTCCAGTTTAGTCGGTGTCAGTATAATGTCTGTATAACAAAGTTCTGCTTATCCCGTTCTAGGGTCTCATCGCCATATAGGATCTTTCTCAAGAGGTATGACACATCAATCGGGCAAGTGTCAATGACAGATGTGTTCCAAGTAGATCTTAATCTACTGAGTGTTCAGAAGCTGTGTATTTTTCCATGGCGAGTTTATGAGATAGTATAACATACTTTCAAATGAGATAAAACTGAGGCTTAGTCTGCAACCATAAACAATACGTTCACATTAAAAAAATGACTAAATGGCAATTCTAATCGGCTGTTACTCAACTCCACTAGAACCACAGACTGGCGCAAGATCGTTTGACGTACATATACGGTATGCCAGCCCCGAATCAGGACAGCAAAAATGACAAGATCTAATTGGACGTCAACTCTTTGAGGATTAAAGTTTACCTTGTGTGCAAGCCCCGAATCGGGACAGCAAAAATGACAAGATCTAATTGGACGTCAACTCTTTGAGGATTAAAGTTTACCTTGTGTGCAAGCCCCGAATCGGGACAGCAAAAATGACAAGACCTAATTGGCCGTCAACTCTTTGAGGATTAAATGAGCCACTGATCTCCGACAAAAGCTTACCTTGTGTGCAGCTCCTGCCTGGCGTGGTCCTGCTTGTGTATGTACTCCTCCCTCAGCACGGAGGTCACGCGGCTCAGCAGCTGGAACATGTCGCGCTGGCTCAGCTCAGCATTGGTCCCAGATCTGGGGGGAAAAACACATGGTTACTACGACAACAAAACAGCACAACGCCATTTTTTAGTAGTTTTGAGATAGTGATAAAAAAAAAAAAGAAAAAAAAAAAAGAAAGATAAAAAATTGTGTTAGTTGCATAAATTCTACTATTGTTATTTTTAAGTGCAGTAAAAATAAATTGGCCCATTTTATTTTCATACTTCACTATGATATAGATACTGATCAAACAAACACATTGATATGATAAGTGTCAAAATAGCATATCTCTCTGAGGCTTGCCTACCATGTGACGAAGTCAGATCTCTTAATATCAAAGTGTTTTTTCAATTTAGAATGTTCTATGTGGCAACATAATCTTCTCATGTGAAATGTTTGTAAAGCTTTACATCCTTTGTCCAATCTGTTGGGTCATAAGCTAGGTCTAGATTTGAGATTTTTTTTTCTA
The DNA here is from genome assembly GCA_003991915.1 of Elysia chlorotica. Taxonomy (NCBI): domain Eukaryota; kingdom Metazoa; phylum Mollusca; class Gastropoda; family Plakobranchidae; genus Elysia; species Elysia chlorotica. The sequence continues at coordinate 67,038 of RQTK01000465.1, forward strand.
CTATACTTTCCTCTTTATTGGTCAATCACATTCTTGAAGGTCTTTAGATCTGGCTCTATCTGACCAGCCTCTATACATGTAGTTGATAGACTGCCTTATTCGTTACTAATTTAGTTTGCACACTGAATCACACAGCTAGGCCTTTAATGCATACAAATATTTAATACTTGGAAAGAACACAAAACCTAAAATCTGTAAATCTACGCAAAATTGTCACCACAGCTTACTTCAGGATGGGGACAGATGACTTTCTGTGTAGAATCTGCTCCAACTGTGTCTTGAAAGGCTGCCGACTGGCGACCTGCTGCAGGGAGATCGAGGTCTGGGTACTGTTGGCTGCCGATCTGGCACTTCTGCTGGGACTCGTCACCTGGTACTGTAACCTGGATACGATCATGAAACAGTTCAAGAAAAGAAAATGTGGTTTTTGTAGGAGAGAAGAAACTAGGTTTCTGTTATACCAAAGAAGATAATCTAATAGTGGTGTCAAATGGTTCAAATTTTTTTCTTTCAAAACTTCCAGTAAAGCAAGGCTTTTGCAAAGTCAAAGATCATATATTATTCAACATCATACCATATGAATATGGAAAATATCAAGAACCTACATAGATGTAACCTACAAATGCTTAACCATTTTACACTTTGAGATTTATATACTGATATGGTAATAATGGGAAGTAATGGACGATTTTTAAAAAAAATTTGTTGAATTCTTACTTGGAAGATCAATTCTACACTTCTAGAACCTTAACTAATATAATCGACTCAAAACAATAAGATAGAAAGGCCACTTTACTGATTTGCCAGCCGGGACATAGATGAAATGTTCTCGTGGTATTGCCATCCCTTTCATTGCTCTTTTAACACCAACAAATCGTAACTGGGCTAACAGAATGGTGTATCTCAGAAAAATTTCTTTTCCACATAAGAGCTTCAATGTGTTTTTAGATCAATATCTGTCTAATGATAACGTTAAAATTAAAATATAAAAAGTGTATGCATTATCAATTAACGAAAAAAAAAAAGGAAATTAATTCCACTAACACAGGAGTAAACCAATCTATTTTGTAATGATCCCAAAACTACTGAAAATGCCATCCTGCTAGCTCGGGGACGAAATGAAAGTCATGCAGAAAAGCGCATGGATGAACTAAAGAAAAAAAAGTATCGGCTCTTACCCAATAGGCAACACTGTGAACTCCAGATCACTGGACAAAATGATGAGTGTGGCGCCCAGTTGAGGATCAGTTACAACGTCAAGGCCAAGCACCGGTGAAGTGGGGCTGGCATCAGGAATACACACAACAAAATGTTAGAATGCATTGACTCTATGGGATATAAGTTCACAACAAGCTGTTCCATTTTATTGGGGGTGGGGGGTAGCCCAGGTGTAGAACATCGGTTTCCAATGCAGGCCCATGGTTAGAGCCGTGGCCACTTTGCCCCCTACGGATTGGGGGTGTGTCCATTTAATGTGAACGGCTGGAGAAGAAGTCATGGTATCCCTGCCCTGTCTCATGTGTGGCAGATCATTAAATTGTCAGACCTCAGTCTTGGGGCCCATCCATAATATAGCATATATAGTGCTGCTGTTGGATGTTAAACCAACTCAACTTAACTCTACTTTGTTGGAAGACATGAATAGTCAGGCAGAAACACCATAGTCTTTTAGAAGATCAGAATAACTTGTACTGTATGGCAGTACTCCTAGTTTGAGGACACTATTGCCTGAGCCGATTAAAACACTAAGCACGGCTCATGACTTCCAACTACAAATAAGTTACAAAGCGCAGTGTTGTTGTAGTCTTCCTAAGGGCTTTGATAAAATTTATAAAATCCCTGATCACACTACAACAAAAATAATTGCTGCAATGGTTATTATACTGCAGCTCTACCATGTTTGAAATTTCCTTACATTTAGATGAAATAAATTATCGTTTGAAATCTTAGTTTCTTAACCAGCATTTATATAAGTTATATATAATTACATCGGTGAAATCAGTTTAAGAAAAACTGTTGTTTTGAGGCACCAATGCCCCCGTTATCCTTTACAGTCACTCTTTATTATAAATTTGGGTTAAAATAAACCTGTTATTATGTCAGTGACTATAGTTACCATGAGAAAAGAGGCTTTGTACACATGACATGCTCCACCACACACTCTCTCTCCTCCAGCTGATCGAGGTTCTCCTCACTCTCCTCTGTAGGAAGAAAAACAAAAACAAGGAGGAATAATAATAGCAATACTATTATAAGGATGATTATAATAATAATAATAATAATAATAATAATAATAATAATAATAATAATAATAATAATAATAACAATAACAATTATAATCTTATTATAATGGACCTAGAACAAAAATATTTGAATCCCTAAATCTCTAAAACGCACAAGATAAAGCTATGAAGTCACCCATGTAAATGATATTTTGACTATAGATTTGCATAGGCACATTTATTTTGATGAAAAAATGTTTCATTTCACCACAATTCGCCAAAAAAAAAAAATGTAATTTCAAAAATATGAACGGATACAACTGTTTCCTCTCTTTCATTCAACAACTAACAAATTAAAAGTTGCCTGATCAAAATGAACCTTAACATTTAGCATACAGCGCTGAACCAAGTTTAGAATCTGGATCCTGAGGTAAACTTAAACTGATTCTAAATGAAGACATTTAGAATCAGTTTAAGTTTGGTGTTTCTCGCAAGAATATAATATGGCATCAACTTAGTTTAATCGAAATAAACATTACAAAGGTGAACCAAGTTTAGAATCTGGATCCTAGATCTAGATCTATATTCCTTATCAGATCCTTCAGTTTTGCCCATCCCACAATGCCCACAAATTCTGTGGGTTCTCAACTAACAACATTATTAATAACAATGAATAACAGTAACAGTAATAAGAATAAGAGTAATAGCAATAAATTCTTAAATGGGTGTTTCCATTGATAAGCTAAAGCAGTCCCTATAAAATATTGGTTGAAGTAAAATGATAATAATACAAGGAATGGGCCTTGTATAGCCATATGAGTTACCATATTACGTCCACTAGCCATGCCACAACAACTCACCCAGAAAATACTGTTGTACAGAGGAGAGCCAGGGCAGAGCAACAGAGTGAACCCCAGCAGCATGGGAGCAGTGGTAGCGATCGGGGCTGTTTGCATCTGAAGGAAAACCATGACATGGAGTTAGGGATAAAGTTTTATTGATATGTGCAGATCTCAGCTCTTGGCGCGTTTACATATGAAAATCTCATTTAAAAAAAGAATATGACATAAAACATAGATATTAATACATGTAATATAATTGCAAAAGAAAAAGCGTTCATTCATAAAAAAACAACTTTTTACAATGTTTGGCAAACAAATTAAGCCAGGCAATGGAAAAAATAAGTTCTTCTGAATCAGTGTCTCTCAATTGCTGAGATAGAGTTATTCCATATTTCGGAGATCTGAAAGCTCCTCTCACCATACTTTACACTTATTAATCTTTTTTTATTAAGAAGATGGCAAAAAAATTTGTGGAATCATCAATTTTTTTCTTATTATGAGATATTGAGCTACACATTTTTTTCTTCTAAGTTCTTACCTTTCTAAATGTGAAATAAAAAAAAAACCCAACTAATAGAGATATTTTCAATTTCAAACAATCCAAAAAGCAACACAACCTTAAGTTTAAGAATCAATTTGCACAAGGGAAAGTGAAATTCATAACTTTTCTGCAACTGCCCTATGCCTTTAAACAGTCACATATTCTTTGACTTTTTACCCTTGCCTGTCCGCAATATAGCCTATATAGATTTGACGTTTGACACTAACCGACAGAACAATACAAACAAATCCCGTACCCTTCCTGAGCATCACAGGGCACATGAACTCATCCTCTGTGACAGACAAGTCGTCTAGCTGGGGAACCGAGAGGCACAGCTCCAGCACGGCCGTCTCTATCACATACAGTGTGGGTTCGGGGACAGACTCGTACAGGCCGAGCAACGCATGCCTCTCGCTGATAGTGCTGGTTGATGACTCATTCAGCTGGGAAAGATAGCAGTAATAAAATAATAAAAATACATGGCATTTATAAAGCGCATATCAGCACCCTACGAGGCTGTCTCTATGCGCTTTACATGATACCTTTTGTTTTTAAAAAATGAGAAAAAATAGCACACACATACAACCATAAAAACACACCCATGTTGTAGCTTTTATACAAGTGTGTTTTAAACATTTTATTGAATTGTGACAGTGAGGCAAATTTTTACACTACTGGTGGAATACTATTCCATACTTTGGTAAGAGTTATGCTATGTTTAAAAAAAAATTAAATATTTACAAAGCACCAATATTTTTTTTTCTGTTCAAGTTTACAGATCTCTTTAAGCATAAACCTAGGTCAGATAAAAACTTTCCAGCTGTTTCCAAGAGATTTATCATAAGCAGATTTACTGTGAAGCCTACTATGTTATCAAAATAATTCCTTTTCCTTAGTGAAAATTTGATTAAAAAAAAAATGTCTAACAAATATTTGTAGCTTGTTTTTCAACATCAAACTTGAGAATCTAGGCTATCTCATGGATGGGTCCCTAGACTGACTTGTGACAATTGTATGTGCTGCCATTACACTGACATGGACTCAACCAGTAGTGAGAAAGACAACCGTATCAAGTTTCCAGTCTAGGATTTCTCACAACAATTCCCAAAGTCTAAAGAATAAGCTCCCTAATAACTAACATCTCAACAAGTCAATTGTTATGTCATAGTGAAATTTTGCTTAGAAATGAATACCTTTAAACAAAACCTGACAAAATCTTTGATGTGTAACAGGTACCAATATGAGAATAGCAGGAACACAGATCAATAAAGGGAGCTAACACAGAGTACTACACACTATCAGAGCACTCGCCGAGTTTCCCCTTTGTAAAAGATTACACAGCAACCAACAGAGTAACCCTATCTCTTATGTCTTTTTTGTCACCAAGGTGAGAGGCGAGACTGCATTCTCCATTGCATTTTTTAAATTCCTAAGCGCTTGCCCCCTGATCCCTCTAGTCCTCATACTTTATTGACTCACCTGAGACCCGTCGCCATCGTGGTCCGAGTCTGGCAGCTGCACGCAGTGATGCAGCCGACCTTCGCAGGTACTGATGACCAGAACAGGCACAGGTGTCGGCAGGACGAGGATGGAGCAGGCGTCAACGCCGTAGTTGTCGTCTGCAGGCGGGTACATGATCAGAGGTCCCTGCACTAGCAGGTTAACAGGCCTGGGCCAAACATGAAAGAGATAAGAGGTCTTGCCGAGACACACTCAAAACAAAAAAGTACACAACCATTACATACAAATTAAAAAAAAAATGAAACAAGGAAAACTAATGCACAAACACAATTATTAAGTTGGAAAACAAATACAATAAGAAATTGCACAGAATTGTAGTGGGTCCTGAACCCAGAGATACACCACGAAGGTTCAACAAGTCTCTCATTTTACTTCATCATACCTGGCGTTTGAGAGATGCGAGTTGATATGCATCCCAGCCCCATAACCTGAGGCACAGTACACAAGCCAGACTTCGACGGAAGACACTGACAAAATGCTTTATATCTGAGAGATGTGAGTAGACTACCTTATCTTGACCTACAAAGGCAATCAAACGTGTGAGAGCACTGAAACACTAACGAACTGTGTCTCCCTTACCTGACATTTGAGATATTCAAGAAGACTAACATCACAGCCCCATTGTACACAGGCCAGGCTTAAATAGGTAACATTGTTTGTTAACATAGTCCCATAGATCCGGACAGTAAAAAGCTACCGTACCTTTCCCCATTAAGGCAAATAAAACTACTGTTATAAAAAAACTACCTGAAGCTCTAAAATTCTAGATTTAATCGTTAACCGAGATTTGGCACTTCTGCATTTACAAACCACCTTACCTGACATTTGAGAGATGCGAGTAGACTAGCAAGACTGCTCCATTGCCTCGCACACAATACACCGACCAGACACAGATAAAACGCTTTGACATTTGAAAGATAGAGTAGGCTATCTTATCATTCTCTATTAAAGCAATCAAACAGGTGAGAACACTGACAAACTAACAAACTGCCGCATCAGACATGTGAGAGATGGGAGTAGACTAGCATCAAAACCATATTGCCTCGCGCACAGTACACGGACAAGACCTTGATGGGGGAGACAGACAAAACGCTTTGACATTTGAAAGATGAGAGTAGGCTATCTTATCATTCCCTATTAAAGCAATCAAACGGGTGAGAACACAGACAAACTAACAGACTGTCTTACCAGACATTTGAGAGATGCGAGTAGACTAGCATCAAAGCCCCATTGCCTCAGATACAGTAGACAGGGCAGAAGTTTGACCAACTAGTACTATAGATCCTGACAGTAAAAGGCTATCTCACCTTTCTCTATTAAAACAGTTTTCTCTATAGAGGGAGGAAGAGAATTCTCTCCCTCTCTCCGGGTTTAACGTCTCCTAGGTTCCCCTGGGGGATCCTATACGGCGAAAAAACAAACAAACTCTTGGACTGACTTAACTAACATTTGAAATATGTGAGAAAACCAGCGACACAGACCTATAGCCACCAACAAAGTACACTGATCAGACATGGTGTGAGACATTGCCCTTCAGCCGAGTTCCGTCGACCCTGACAGTAAAAAGCTGCCTGGTCTTCCCCAACTAAAGCAACCAAACCCTTGGACCTTACCTGATGTTTGAGAGATGCGAGTAGACCAGCATCACAGCACCATTGCCTCTGACACAGTAGACGGGCCAGACTTCGATGGGAGACACCACCTTTCCGCCGAGTCCCGTCGACCCGGACAGCGCCCTCTGCCTTCCCTTCAGTGTGATGGGGGTGCTGAAGTCAAATGCAACGGCCACCTCGCCTAGCGCCGCTCCGACAAAGTTCTTGCTGGGTGAGGCGTCTAGTGCCCCATCCCCGGCGCTGATCAGCACTGAGCTGATGGGTTGCTCGGCGTCAAGGATGCTGTACACACTGAGAGGGCGGAAAAAGATAAGGTTTGAGCAACATAAATTAATTATGGTGACTGTGGCACAGGTACCCCTTATGGACGAAAACAGATTAACGTTTTTACATTGCATGATTCAAGGCCTGTTCTTTGTGTCTTCATTATTTTTAATTTTTATTTAGAATTTGTAAAAGGTAAAAGCTTAAAAAAAAGATAAAAGATATATTCATTAGTTTAAAATGGAATTTTAACGCAAAGATGTGGTAGTACAAGGTAGCATCAATGCACACAACATGTGTCCAGGATGATGGGAAAGGGTTAAATTATGATGCTTGTGACAGAGATTTGCTACATATCATGTACACACTGAGGGCACGGAAGGAGACAAGATTTAGAAAAAAAAAAAAAGATCGACAATGATAATTATGACATTTGCTACTGATCCTGCACAAACTGAGGGTGGAGACACAACAGGGCTTGCGAATAATAGAAATAGTGATATACAAGGTACAGGAAAGAAATGATGACTGTAACAGAGTTGGCTTTATTTCTAACAACTCAGATAGGAAATCTACAGAGTCAAACTGAAGCTGTAAAAAAAAAAAAAAAATTACTGGGAAATTAAACATCGACACAATTAGAGTTATAAATAATTATGCTTCACTGCATTAAAATTTTCAATATTCTATCTGCAAGAGGATAGGTAGCTTCTGGCTAAAAAAGAGGCCCACAATGGAAGGATGAATAGCCAAAGACCAGGATAAGTCTGAAACAAACAAGGAATCAAGATAATGATGATCTCATCTGCATTTTTTTGCCTGCAGGTGAAAGATTATTATAAATCACAAGTTACATTCCCAAGCTTCACAGGTTTCCAACCTACCAGAATCTGTTGTTTGAAGTGAGCACGGCCACATGAGAGTTGGTTTTGCTTCCAGGATGCCATGAAACCTGCAGGATTCTTAAAGACTGACCCCGAGTCAACATCTCATCCCCCATACGGATGGTCCTGTAGGAAAATAATTGGAAAAATTTTTTAATAAACGAAATTGATAAGATTTAGATATGCTACAACATGGTTAAATTTTTTAGCTGGAAACCATACCTGAGAATAATAAAAAAATATTATGTATCTTCATTGAATGATTGATGCAAACTTCATCCATATTTTATTTTACTGAACCTTTGGGCCTAAACAAGCATATCACAAGACAACCCTTTAACATACTTTTACTGATCTCTGACTTGCCAACCTTTTTTTAATGCTGAAAATCCATAAATTTATGCAAAATTGGCAGCAATGTATATTTAATGCCTTTGATGAAGAATCTGGTAACAGCTATCTTGACTATGGGAAATATATCAACCTGTCTTGTAAGTTGGCAACATTTGAGCATATTAAGTGTAGCCCTACTTGCAACTGATTGACTCCTTGCCACCCTCAAATACAGCATTCTTGCCCCAGCGTCTTGGTAGCTCTATGATGCGTATGATTCTGGCTCCATATAACAATATGTGGCTGCCTGATTTGTTTATGCTGATACTTTCTACTTCCGAAGAGGAAATCTCGACAGGAAAGAGTTTCTGTGTATAAAAAAAAAATATTTGACATTTTTAGACACATAATATACAATTGATTTTCAAATAACAGATAACAGTAAAACAACTATATCATTACCATTTAAAAAGTAAAAAGGAGGCTTTTCTTTTGCCTCAGAAAGGCCCTAAGACTAAAATAATTTTGAAGTTCAAGTTGAGTCACGATATGTTGAGATATCATGCCTTGAAAATTATAATCTCTGCACTACTAAAAACAGGCTTTCCACGTCTTGTCAAAATTGAAATTGCAGGACTTTTCCAGAAAAATTCCAGGACTCTTGACATCCACCGATACAACATTTTTCTCTTCCTTGTTCATGATTTAGTTTTTCCAAGCATAGTTCTCTAGCAGATACAACTACCGATAGAAAATTGGAAATAGTGCATGGAAGTAAAAAGTTATCCCGTTGAAAGTGAGTCTTAGAAAAGGAAATTTACTGAGGAGAGGAAAAGAATGATTATTGATAATAATTTGGTGACAGAGAACAGCAGAATCATGCCACGATGCCATTGCTAGGCAATAGGAAAGTTATATGTTTTGATGCGAGGAGACAGTGACAATGCTCCTATATGAAAAGACACATTTTGAGTTGTTTTTTTTAACTGAACAGAGCAGGATATTTTTTTTAGCAGGCACATGATTGGACATGGAAGCGATAGTAGGAAAGCGCTGAGAATAGTTGAAACAGATGCACCAGCCGTTGTTACTGCCTGATGCTGTGTACATGTATGAAAATGGTGGCTGTACTGTTGACCACAACAATCAAAAGAATATTGTGGTTAACAAGCGATGCAATAGTAAGAACATGTATTATTTGGAAATAGAAACTGATGGAACATCCTGGTGGGTTTCGACTATGTGAAGAATAGAAAAGAATTGATGATTGAGCATTTCATATTATATTTCATAAATAATTTAATAGTATAATGTATGAGAGAATATTTTCTTCACAGGTTTCTTGATAAGAAGATTCATAAGATTCGCTCCAAGTCAAAGTCATGGGCAAATTTATAAGCAACATGGTGTGCCGCAAGTTTCAACAAGTTTTAACTCGGCTAATTTTTAGCCATTAAAGTGAAAATCTTTATGTGAAACATACAGCCAAGATTAGAAGCAGCTTAGGGAGTTAAAATAGATCAGGGAAACCCTGCTCACACCACAAATTTTTCAGTTTCCATAGGCGCTGGCTAGGGAGACCACAATTGCGGTCTCAGAAGACACTTCCCCATTTAAATTAGATTACGACGAGCCTATAAAAAAAACCTAAATGTCTTTTGATGTTACAGCTAGATCTATAGGGCCTGAAGACACAATTTCTCACCTGAAAAGTGCATGATTGAACACTTGATCCATCAACTCCAAATGTATGGGATCTTGCCTTGACACTTTCACTTTCAGTTTGAGCTTGATCAGTAGCCAAAGCCTTCAAATTGCAGTGGAGAATACATCTCTCAGATGCTGACCAAATAAATAGATCACTACTCTGTATACAAATGAGGCTTTTTGCGTCTTTGCTTTGTTCCTTAGAAGCGCCTGAATCAGTTTGTTTTCTTAAATATCTACTAATGGAATGATTGTTGAGTAAAGTGCGCCAGCCATAAAATTCATCACCGGCCGCTGCCATCTTGGAAATAAGCTCTTTGAAAATAATAAAAATGTTTTGAACTGTTTTCGTCACTTTGTGCATACAAAATCATAAAATCATGACTTTGAGGACAAAAAAGCAATAAAATCAGTTTTTATGCTTATTTTATAGTCTCGCGTCTAAAATATACATAAATCACGGCTATGTTTTTGAAAATCAATAATAAAGTAAATGTTTTGAGAGTATGTTTACACCAATACATGGAAGTCATGTGACCTATCGATCTGGGTTAAGTCCCGTTCAAGATGGCTGCAAATGTGCAGTCGATGTGTCAGTATTGGAAAAACTTTGATTTACAAGAGTTACAGGTAAGTCAAAAAGTGTTCATAATTGCATTAAGTTCGCGAATTAGCAAAATTCCTTTCATTTACCCATTTACTATTTAACTCAATCTTTCTTGTTGCCTTAAACTTAAATTCTAACCATTCGTCCACACTTGAAAAGCTCTGAGTGAGAGCAAGTAACCTAATAAAGTGGATCTAGATTCTAGGCTAAGAGTAAGAATAAGATCAGGCCTAGAATCTATTTAGATTCTACGTAGGCTACTGTTCTTCAGTTGTTTAGCAGTGTTGTGATCACTGCCATATTATTCGATACCTACTGTTCTAGTTGTCTAGCAGGTCACCACTTTAATAGAGATCCGATACATCTAGATCTACCTACTGTTCTACAGACTATAGACTATAGTTGTCTATAGCAGTTCTGTGGTGGATCGTTTTTCTAACTCCTTAAGTTAAGCCTTAAATAGAACCTACACGTCGAGTAGCGCTGGTTTTATTCATGTCTTGTAACAAGAAGGCCTAGGTCAAGACTTTTAGAGGATTGTAAGTACAATGTTGTGGAAGCACTATAGATATCTATTGTCCAAATTTAGCTATCTAGTAGATGCACTAGATTAGATTTTCTAGTGTGCTATCTATATATTGCAATATTTTTTGTTTAAGTCTGTATTTTTGAGACATTGAGACAATACGTGTTAAATAAGGAGATAGTTTAACTTTCTTCATGGCTCGATCGTTGGAACAAAAGTCTGTAGTAATTAATATGATATATAGATCTAGCCATTATATCTAGTAAAATTTGGACAGACACTACATAAAGTGTTTTAGCACAAAATGTGCACAGTGAGTTTTACCTTTTCAAATGAATTTGAGAATCTTCAGCCAATATCAATCAAATTATCTTGCTTCTAGTATCAAATCTATAACTTGTAGTATAAATAGCCGGTGTGTAAATTTTATAGCACTGGGGCTACACTGGGTAAGGAGCACCCGGAATTCAATTTCCATTAATATAAATTTAAAGTATCTATCTGTATAGCTATCTATGTAATCTAATTGCTGAAGCTGGCAGTTAATACAAATGTCTGGCTCAATTTTACATTGGCACAGTGGGCCATGCAGCCGGTTCCAAAATTTCAGCTGTGTTCAAATCAAGTTTCTTTGAACACTAGGTTTATCCAGTCTTATAAAGGTATTCGTCCAACATATATATGAAAGTAAACATGCTGTGCTTTCAATTTCATCTGCATCTAGCTAGTTTCGGGGTGAACTGTCTTAAGTGGTTAAGTGTTGGTCTCCAGGTCAGCGGTTTGAATCCCATGATCGTTCAAAACTTCCTGGGCTTCCTTTCTTGTACCAGTTTGTCCTCGTCAATCCAAGATTTGTTTGTTTATTTTGATCAGCGGAATGCATGTGTCGCGTATATAGCCTGACAAACTTATTTTTTTTTGTATGTCAGAATTGCATCATTAGAACTCCAGCTGAATATATTACATCCAGAACATCTGGTTTAGTTAAAAGTATAACAAATGTTCACCCTTGGACACTGACATTTGTCGAGAAAACAGCCCACCTACTTTGAGCCATCAACATATCAACCTACAATTCTAGATAGAGTCTTTAAAGTGTGTCCATCCATTTAAAAAAAAAAAAAATTTTTTTATCTATGGTCTCTTAATTTTGAGAAATATTCCATCTGAAGAAAACAAAAAAATAGTCTACATAGAATACATGTGCAAATCTACTGACAAGCCACCAATGTGAGCTGAAAATAGTTATTATAAGTCTTTTACTTTAGTACACGTTATAGGGGTACACAGCAAAGTATTTCTTATAAGGTGGATAAAGAAAAATACACGTACATAGTATAACAGAAATAAAAATGATGCTTATAATACAAAAAATAACGATAATGAAAATAAAACTATAGATGATTTATAAACTGCCATCTCAGAGAAAACTGATCTCTGGAAGCTTTACACTTATAAGAAAATGACAAAAAAAATAACTTCTTTACAAAACAATTACAATCATGTATTAGCATTCGTTCATACAAGAACGTGGTGTAGCATGTACCTTGTATAATGGACGTGTTTGATATGGTTTCGTCCGTTTACTTTTCTTTTTAATGAAGGCACCCTGACAACTTGCATCTGACAACCGAAGTGTTCAGTCATTGCGTCTACCCCTCCCCCCGCTTATTTAGGCTAGGGGTACTAAGTGCAAAAAGAAAGTGCATGTACATTAAGGCGCCGACCAATGTATTTCAATGCTTTTGTCGAACGTCTAAAAGTGTTTTCTTTTTTGCTTTGTTTTTTTTTTTTGTTTTTACTAGGAGTTTATGTATTGTTGTTGTTATTTTTTGTGCTAATTAGTTAGCATGTAGTGTTGAATTGAGAAAAAAAAATGTAAACTTCTTTTTTTCAGTTGCAAGGTGGTCTTATTAAGATAAACACAATTTTTTTCAATACATGATAAACAACACTGATTAACAACCCCTACCACACCACACACACGCTCACAATACTAAACTATCGAGCCATCATAAAAAGTTCAGCCGCGCTGTTTACCAGGGTGTAGTTTAGAAGATATAGTATCGACCGTATTTTATCGATCTCTCACGCTTTCCGCCCGCTTTAGCGAAGGACATCGCATTGATGTCCGCGGGGACCAGTCTGTCTCACAAAGCATCTTTCATCCAGCACTTCTTCCCAATCCCTTCGATCGGGATTCGGTAAATCGGGGAATTTTGAAAAACTGTGGCTCTCGTCTAAGGGCTTTCAGGGTTTTCTCAGCATGGGGTAGGGGTGGGTGGTGGAGGGAGAGAAAGACACAGAGACTTTTGCCACATCGATCCCCGTGGAATGATTCGCTCCTGAGGCTGTCTGTCCATCCCTTTGTCTCCAGTTTCAAGTCTCCGACTCCAAGCTTCCTGCTGGTTTGTTCCTTGTTAGACCACCATCCTCTTGTGCGGGGTGCATCTCTCCAGTTTCTTGGCGGCAGCGCCCGCCTTTGTTTGTCATGTCTCTATTCAAGCGTGTAGTCTGTGTGTGTGTGTGTGTCAGTGTTCTTTATTAGCAGTGATTTAAATCACCTAATGCGTCTAGCTTCACTCTTGGAGCGCATCGTTTACCTCCCTTTTGGGTTGAGCACAGTAACGGCTATAAAAGCCTATGTATTCAGTGATGCCAATTTTCCGTAACATTACGAATTTGCAGTAAAAATAGATATATTGATTATGGTACGATGTTGTAATTTATATTCTCAGTTATATTGTATGATAGTGATATACATGTAGAGTTGTGATATGGCAAACCGTTGCCGCTCAGTTAATTTTCTTTGCCAGAGAAACTTACTCACAACCGTCTCCTGGGTTCCCTAGGAGGGTTATGTACGGCGGTGGGTTCCAAGACCAACGTCTGACAATATCTCGTGGTGTCACACTGAGACAGCGAGCGAGAATACCAGCGGTCACATTATCCCTGACCCAATCAGTAGGGTATGAGATCCGACAAAATCGAACCGTGGTTCGGACAAATTAAAACCTACCGCTCTTTACCATTTAAGCCAGCCTCTCACCCCCTTATTCTAATGAGTTAATATACATGTACTGTAATTTTTATCACCTCATTATCCGTACTGTGATACATACTTTAAAAATATTATATATTCTAGCCGGACTATCTTTGTACAGCGCACCGTACCGGGTCGTGTTATTGATTGACTGGCTATATGTTGAACGAAGAAAATTAAATGATTTGTACGATCGATGTCGACGTTTGTCACCGACCAATTAGCATTTATAGATCTCCATCTGTCACGTACTTGTACATGTACTACTACAGCACAGGGCCTCGTGCCGCAGTCAATAAAGATTGGCGGAGTGGGGCTACTCTAAATCAGCCGTACGATAAGTTCAACACTGGCCCGTCTGTTCAAGTACATGCGTATTTGTAGTACCAGTTGGGGCAAACGGTATTGAGGACCGTTCCATGATAAATCACCTGTATTGTTAATTTATTAATTTGTGAGTAATGGGCAGGGAACTTATGGGACATGATTCAGTCCCTCTTAAATCCTTAGCAGGCTTGAATCAGACTTCAGTATCGGGCGGTGGTTGGTTTATGGACATCTACAGATATTGGATTTAATTGAACCTTTGTTCAGCCAAATCAAACATAATTACACATCAATATAAGGAGAAATTATTCATGGTGTAGAATTATGTATACCAGCAGTGAAACTCTTTCTTCTCTCTCACTCTCTCTCTCACTCTCTCTCTGTCTGTCTCTCTCTCTCTCTCTCTCTCTCTATCTCTCTCTCTCTCTTGTAGCCATACCCTATAACTATGATACATGCATGGAGATCTATCTATTCACTTATTTTGTTTTGTAATCTTTAGCAAGTTATTCATGTTTAACTAGTAACAGTGAAGCAAAATTGATTGTCTATGTCTCTGTCTCCCCTCACCCCCACCCCAACTCCCCTCTTAAAAGTTAGGATTGAAAGTGCTCGTAGTGTCTAAGACAAAGTGAGTCCCCATCCTCCTCCGGGCCTTCATTGTGCTAAGCTTGTGCAGAGTAAATAATTGATGCGCTCAGCGCCGCTGGATTAAAAATCACTTTCACGCCTCCGAGTTGGGAGAGTGTGCACCTTGTCTGTTTTACGGGATGTAAATACGTTTTTTCTGTGGTTTTTGTATTTGTTTTTTGTTTTGTTTTGTCTTACTGTCCTTATTTTCGTTTTTTTTTTCAACTCCAGTTTTTAATATTGTACATCTATTTACTCTTTGTTTTGTTCATTATTGCGTCTTAATCATCTTCATCGTCATCTTCTTTTTCTTCATCTCTCTCTCTTTTTTTCCACCCTCCTTGTCCTTCTTCTCTTTGTCACAGAAATCGGTATCGATCTGACCATTGTGTGTGTGTGTTTGGCGCATCAAATCTCGCACCCCATGTGTGCTTTTATTTGGCTTATTGATTGGCCGTGGGCTTGTAGTGCGGATCGTTTTTTAGTGTGTGTGTTTGTGTGTGTGTAGTTAGTTAGTCTAAGTGTGATCTAAGTATCGAGAACTGTCGCTAACCTCTTAGAACTTAACGCGCGATTTAATCATTGGTGATAGCATGTGCTCTATCCAACATTTTCACGTTTGAAGACGATTATTGTATATCCAGCTCAAGCTTGTGGCTGATTCGATCGAACATTGATTAGATGATACATTATATTAGCCTTATAAAAGAAATTTTGCGTAAACTGAAAGATACATCTAGGTCTAGATGTAGAGGTCGAGAAAAACGTTTTTAAAAACCTGCAAATTTCTGTTTTCGGTGCCGCTACATGCTAAAATTAAGTGCGTTTAAAAATATTTTTAACCATATATTTTTTTTGCTATTGTGAGTGTTTGAACATTATTTTAAAATAATCAGTGCGCTCTGATTGGAGCCGCGCTCTCTATACAATGAGGTCTCCAAGATTGCTGCCTGTACGAAGCCTCACTAGCCTGAGTAGCCTCGGGGCGCAGTTGTCGCGAGTTGCCGCACGGATCCTTCAAAGGTTTCTCTTCCTTCTTTATTTTCTTTACTATTTTTCCCCCGCCGTTGTTTCCAATTCATTTGAACCCAGGCTATAGAAGCAAGCTTTGGAAGCTTCGGCGGAGTGATAATGAACCAGTGCAGACAATCGTCTTATGGGCGTATTGCTAGTAGCACTGAGGTCAGAGCGTCGACCCACTGTGCAGGAGGGTCGGGGTTCAAGTCCCCATTTTTTTTTACCTACCGGTTGGGGTGGTCTCAATATAGTGTGTACGCTAAACTGGCCATTACATCGTGTCCCCTACTGGGGGTCCCATCGCATGGTATGGTCTTCTTTGAGATTAAAGGGGCGTTAAACTAGAAGAGAGCATCGCTTCCTTCGACCAAATTCATCGTGTTGATAAGACTTTGGTTGAATCAGCACCACCGAGAAGTATGTGGGAAATAAAGAAATAAACGCATTGATGTTCCAAATCAAAACATAAAAAGATAAAAACAAAACAACGTGGCTGTTTGGGGGTTGTGGAGACAAAACAACACAAAATACGAAGTCGTAATGAAGAAGTTAAGTGTATGTGTGTGTGTGTGCGCATGAAAGGCGATTCTCGTATCGATTGTCCCTGACGGCGGTAATCACACACCACGGGCGTTTTGTTGGAGTCAAAAGGATGCGCGCCACACGACAAGAGGAGATTTACCCCGACCATCCACTCAGCCAGTCAACCCCCCCCCCCCCCCCCACCACTCGCCCTCCCCCTCCCTCTCTCTCTCCCTCTCTCTGTCACTTTGTTGAGAAAAGCGTTCCCCTTCCCCCCTCCAGATCTTGGGTAAAATCGATGATGGATCAGTTCCGAGTCCTCATTGAATTTTGTTTCTCTGGATGCAGGCAGGTGACTGCTGCTGCTTAAGTTATAGCTAGCCTTCCGTCATCCAGGCACTGCCACACTGACTGGATTATGTCGGGAAAGCCCAAGATGGCGAATGCTGAACCATAACACGCTTTAACCCCCCAATTAAAAAAAAAGGAGCGCTGATTTTTTTCTGTGTTCATTTGTAATAAAAAAAAATTGGTATTTGGTAATTTCCCTCGCTTCTTATAGTTTTGATTTAAAATCTTCCCTCTTATAGGGAGATCGAAAAAGATATGAGAGAGAGAGGGAGAGAGAGAGAGAGAGAGAGAGAGACAGAGAGAGAGATTCGCTGATTTTTCCATTTTTCAAACCAAAAATACCTTACGCCAGTGAGTGAAGTTTAGGTATCTCCACAGCGTTGTGCCAGAAGCTTCATCTTTGATTCCAAATTAATGTAAAATCTCACTAGCACTGATGTTACAATGCAAAGATCCCTGAACGAAGGCGTGCTGTGGTTGGCAGGCCTGACTGATCATACTCACAGTAGAGATTAGAGCAGGCTCTGGGGACCTCCTACGATTAGTGCTCGAACAAAGAGGCTTAGACTCGTAGAGAGGCAGAAACTTGTGTAGCTCAAAATGTAGTTACACTGTGAATGGTTCTCTACATACATTCTTAGTAAGGAGTACTACTGAGGACATAATAAGGACTTGGTCATAATATCAAACTTGTATAGTGAGCGTGTTGCTGTTTAGGTTAAAGCATCGGCCTCCAGTGTAGAAAATCTCGAGTTTGAATTCCGCTCGTGTCCTTTCTCCCTTCTGGTTGGGTGGTTATCAGTATAATATAATCGATCAAGTCACGTGGATGATTTATGGGTTACTCTTGTATAGGACGTAGGACGTTGGGCAGAGAGCCATGCTCTCTTCGATGAGAGATCATCTTTTGTGTGTCTTGATATTATTATTTTAAACTACTGCGCACGTGTAGGACTCGGGTAATTTCACCCTCTATCATTTTTCTTTACTCGTGTCTCTCTTTACTTTTTATCTTTTTTTTTAAAAACAACACTCTATTTTTTTGTTTAAATAAATTAAAACCAACCAATCTATTGAGGCTGTGTTGATGTTGATCCATGTACTGGACCTATTTCCAAAGTGGCGCCAGCTTATCACTGCTTGGTCCACTTTGCCTTTCAATCATTGGTTTTTTGAAATGCGAATTAAATATGAACTTAATTTAAAAAAAAATTCCCCAAATTAATTTGGTTCGATCCCACGATTGGGCAATTCAGTTTGTTGGATTTCGTCGACGTTTGGCATCATGATTCTCTAAGGCACGTTACACTAGGAGATGTCTTGATCACTGAGTATAACGTCACGGTAAATTGCGACTCGCCGTGTGCCTTCCTATTCGCAGATTCTTACGATAAGTCGTAAGCTACCGCAACATTGTGCTTATGGCCCATCTTCTCCTACAAAAAACACCATGCATAGTTTTCATAACAGCGCGAGGAAGTCATAATCACACACAAAGCAAAATTAATACATGTACAATGTGTTGCAGTTGTTTACTGCGAGGAAACAATTTAAAAAAGGCTGGAAACCCATGATTGCCAAGAGAATTGGCGCAGTCTGGTTGTGATCTCAGGTCGTTAGAACTCCTCTACAATTACAGCGCTTGGCATTGGTACAATATAAGCTGCAGTTTTTACTTATTAGCGTTAGTAAATTATCATAATTTTCCCCCTGCCAGTGATTTCTCCCGACAGATACAATCGATAACACGACTGGCTCGCTGCCACGCACCGCCAAAATCGGGAGAGAAGTCTTCCCTTTGTGTGCGCTTAGAAACCAACAAAACTTGTCAGCCGTCCAGGACGATTGGTTTTTATCTCCTTTTTTCTTTCTGCCTCTCTCTGCTCTACCCATTTCTAGCATATCTATGCCTCTGTCTGTCTTTCTTCTAACTGTGTCTCTGTGTGTTTCTCTCTATCTATGTCTATCTACCGCCATCTATGTCTGTTTTCTCTCTCCCTCTTTTCCTCTTTTTTTTCTGCCCATTGCTCTCCCTAGAAAGGCCGCAGGATTATGCACGTGAATAGTGAATAGTGAATAGCATGTGTCGAGATTAGGTCCGTGGAGCGGCGAGGCTCACGCAGACAGACTGGCGAGCTTAGCTTAAAATCCCTAGAAATGTCGTGTTGTTAAATTGACCGTGCCTCATTGGCAAGGCTGCTTCATCAATGCTCGGCCGATTAGAAATAATGACAGACGACGGACTCTGTCAGCGGCAGTCTCACGGTGGTCAGTGCTGATGTTGGTCAGCAGAGTGGGAGGGTGAGGGGTGGATGGACATTGGTTAGTTTGTGTATTGAACGATCTGAGGGAAATGATGGGTGGCGGAGAGAGTCTTTACATAGAGAGACAGTTAGTAAATAGTTTAGATCTTTGTAATTACATTGTATGTTTATAGAGTTGTCCCGCTTTGTCATTGATGTCACGCATAAATAAATTACCTTGACATAATTTATCTTGCGTGGTGAGTGTGTATGTCATTCTCTCTCTTCTTTCATGCCCCTTCTGCCTGTTTCTGTAAATTATCCGACCGATTGTGATAGTTTTACTGTGCAGTGAGGTTTCATCGATACCACGTGACCCTGGGATGTTTTGCAGGCTGTGCGATGTACATGACGTTAACCAATGACACTTAAATGAACCGTTTAGCCATGGCTTTTATTATTTCTATTTTTCATAAGTCTATTTTTAGGAAGAAAAACAAACTGTCATTGGGTCCGTCAGTTTAGGACAGCGCTATAATTACGAGGACTATTGCCTTCGTTTGCGTTACATGTGTATAGGCTGAACGGCAAAGCTTCCATTTCCCCCGTACTTATCACCCCACCATTATGCCAGCACGCCATCACCACATTCTACATCCGTAGCACATGTGGCTGGACAAGACTCAACCTTTCTTAAAGTCTAGTAAAAGCACACGTGGTATAGGGTTGAACCAGCGGAGAGCTAATCTATGCCTCCCCCCCCCCCCTACTCTATATTCCAATCCCCTGGTTTACTCCCGCCGCCGCTGCTGCTATCCATCGATCGATTGATAGATCATCATCATTATCTGGTGGCCAGCATGGCTTACCTCCCCGGGGGAGAATCTCCAGCCTTTGTTGCACTTCTAGCTCTCTCCCCGCTCTTGAAAACTTCCCATTGTTCCTTATTAATTTTTCTCCTCCCCGTCCCTCCTCCCTGGTGGGTATCTCTTTCCTCTCTCTCTCTCTCTCTCTCTCTCTCTCCCCCCTCCACTCCCTCTCCTTTTTCTGCAGTGTCCTCTCTCTTCTTTCTGTACTCTCTCTCCTCCTCCTCCCTCCTCCCTGGTGGGTATCTCTTTCCTCTCTCCCCCCCCTCTCTCTCTCTCTCCCCCTCCATCTCCTTTTTTTGTAGTGTGGCCTGGCATTTTGTACTATCTCTGCCCATTCCTAGTTCTCTATTCAATTCGAGTGAGTGGATGGGTGGGTGTATAGGCTATTGGCTTCGATTGCCCCTACGAGCGAATCACTTTTTGACTTTGGTGCCGCCAGTGCAATGAGAACATTTCCTGCATTTTTCACATATCCCTGCTCCTTTCTAGTTTCTTTTTTTTTTCAATTTGTGTGAGTGGGTATTGGCTTCGATTGCACTCTAGGGACGAATCGTTTTTTTACTTTGCTATCGCAATTGGATTGATAACCTTTCCTGCAATTTTCCACATATCCCTATATCTTTTCTTTTCGGCCTTCTGTTCAGTTCGATTTATAATGGATGTGTGTATTGACTTTACTTGCTATCCCTACTTCGGGCGTACCACTTTGCCGTTTCGTGCAGTCATAGGGAAGCTATATCTACATTTTGCACATAATCTCTGCGTCTTTAATAAGTTAAATTTGATCAGTATTGGGGTGTATGTGTTAAACGATTGACATTCGATTGCCCCCGCCAAGCTTTTTTCTTTCTTCTTTTTTATTTTTAAATTTTAAAATTAATTATTATGATTATTATTTTTTTACAGGGGCATTCATCATGCAGATGCACCATGGTATAACGTTCCTACATTTTGCACGCATCCCTCCCCTTTGCATGCACCATGGGATAACGTTCCTACATTTTGCACGC
Organism: Elysia chlorotica; assembly: GCA_003991915.1. Lineage (NCBI taxonomy): Eukaryota > Metazoa > Mollusca > Gastropoda > Plakobranchidae > Elysia > Elysia chlorotica. The sequence goes on from RQTK01000465.1 coordinate 88,110, forward strand.
ATCCCTTCTCCTTTGTTTTCGACCTTTAATTGAATTGGATTCGTCGGGCGCATCCCTTCCCCTTTGTTTTCGGCCTTTAATTGAATTGGATTCATCGGAGGGGGTGGGGGTCGATTGCTGTTTGATTGCCCCTACGGGTGCACCACTTTGCCTTTTGGCGCCGCCATCGGGAACCTTTCCTATCGCTATCACTATCGATCCGGTTTGGGCCCCTCCCTGCGATATCCCGATACCCCATCAGCTCGCCCTAATGCAATAGATCAAAAGCTCTCGCGGGTCCATTTCTCGAGTCCTTATGACATGCATTGTACAGGGCAGAGCTTCATCAAGCTTCCCGAGCCACCAGGGGAACAAACTGGCACACGTGGAAGAGCATTGGTTTTCTAATCGGGAGGTCCCTGGTTCGAAACCCACGGCTGAACATAGGCGTATTTGGGTCGGTGTCAATATAATGTGACCAGCCTAGACAGGTGCGAATTTATCTTCTGGGTCTCAGGACAGAGCTGTTTCGGGGACGACACGATAGGTGACTTGGTCAGTCACAGCATGGGGCAAGGAGTGTCGAGCGGGTTTCTAATTCCGGATCCCCGACATCGCAGGCCGACGTTTTAACCCCTGTGCCACCGCTATCTCCTGTGAGATCAATTATTATGGGGTGAATATTTATTTTTATCGATGACAAAGTTAAAAAAAAAAAGCTAGCTGTAGCTCAATCGTCTACTCTAGTGCTCTAGGCCGACTAGGAGCAGGATGTCCGAGGTTCGAATCTCATATGATGCTCGCAACTCTCATATGATCATCACAATGTTTGATTTAAAGGGAGACCTTGGGGATGTTAAGCTAAATAAACGATACAAAACATTGACTGCATTAAGCAGTATTTCCTTAAATGAATCGGTGTCTCCCAGACGATCTTGCATGTAGACATTCTTCAAAGATAGTTGTGCTCACCAAAGAAGGTAAATCTGGGGAAACAAAGTGAATATCGTAGCTCCGAAAGAATATTACTCTAACTAGTCTAAGCATTTGGGGGGGGGGGGGTGTGAGGGGAGAAACTATCGTTGATTGATCCCCCCTTTTTTCAATATTTCATTGGATCAGGGATGGGGAATTTACAGGATTGGAGAAAACAGAACATAGACCATTGATGTTACCGTTAACGTGCATTTAATTTGGTCGTGCTTCTGTTGTTGGCATGTAGTAATTTACCAATGCAAATTGAAATAGGAAATGTGGCATCAGTGTACTGAAATTGGAGAACCTACCGTGGAAATTTTTTAAAATTCTTATTATTTCTTAATTCAACCATTCGGTGGACAGGGAACACTTTCATTTAGAGAAATGGGACTTCGGCTGTGGCTGTAGGTAAACATTGGCATACTTTTTATTTTCTCATGAATGTGTTGCTAGGTGGTAAGAACCGAATGAAAATAATGGCGGAGGAAAGTGTCAAGAGTTTAGTTACCCTGTAGATCTTGGTGGCGGCTCGAGGCAAAACCGCCAACCCAACCAAGCGTTCAAAGTATACAAGTGAAGGCTGGAAGAATTATTAGAGAGAAACACGCAAAATTTAATACCCTCTTTGGCGCAAGTTTGGCCACTCTTGCCCACAGGGGATTGAAGGCGACAGTTGCTGGCTAGAGGGAGGGAGGGAGAAAGGAAGGAGCCGGAGATAGTTAGTGGCTGGAGTGGGGGGGGGGAGGAGGAAGGGAGGGGAGAGCAGCCGATAGTTGCCTGCCGTTATCGATTTGATAGATTGGCGCTCTCACAGCCGCCTGGTTTCTGATGAGATCGTTGCCATGGTAACGGATCGGGCCCTGAGCCCTGACCGTCTCCGGGGGTAAAAATGAAAGGAAAGAAATCTAACAAAAAACGAAAGGAAGCGAAAAACCCAACAAAAAGCTGTGTATGCCATGCCACCACGTGTCGACTCTTAGCGTGAGTGTTTCTGTGTGTGTGTGTGTGTGTGTGTGTAGAAAAGAAAGAGAAACGGTGGGGGTTTGTGGTTGAAGGGGGGCAGAGAGATAAATTATTTTTTTAGTATTATAATTGGCTGCAGTTATTTTCAACTCCGGGGTGAGAATAACTAACTATGATTATGAGAATGAAAAATAGGCTAGGTATAGATCTAGGTTATAGGTCAAGATTCAAAGATCTAATGTTTAGATCTAAATCTTTAACCTTAATCTAGTTTAAATCACCACTAGAAGTTTTGATCTAGGTTCGGGGGTGGTGGGGTAGAGAAAATTGAATGAGAGAGAAATGTTAGAGCTCTTCAAATACAAAACCAGTTCCGCTAAAAGCAACTTCTCATAACAGATTTGTCGGTTATTGTTGTCATTTTGGGCCAACACCGCCGTGTCGTTTTATTTGGTAAATTCCGTTTTGTTTCCATTGTTTTGTTTTAAAAAAATCCAACACCAACAATAACAACAACAAAACAAACAACAAAGTTCTTAAAGACGGTCTATATAGTTCACTGTCGTCTTGTATGATGTTTCCTGCCACCATCACCGACTGTGAGATCGAACAGGTGTCCTCCTGAATGTCCAATGCTATATTAAGTTAGATAGCGCTCTTGTGAAAGCGCGTGGTTATCAAACATAGGTGTGAAATATTGGATATATACCTGGCGTTGAAGGGAGTAAGGGGGGGGGGGTGCGTTTACACTCAATGAACCTTTTAGTTTTTGAAAAACCTTACCTAATTGATTTATTTGAAGTAAATTTATACGACGGCTGTGTCGTTATTTTAATTATGGTACATGTGCTGTCAAAATGGCTATCCAGGAGTTCATACTGTATAACGGTTTTGAATTCATGTAGTCATAGAAAAATGTAGCACCGGACGACTTCGTATAGTATTTTGGTCGTCTTCCCTGATTTTAAATGTGTCCGCATCTTCTCTTTTCTACAAATTATTTGATGTTGTTAGAGGGGCGGAATAAAGAGTGTAATAATTGCACTTTTTATGTGCAATTTGTGTATTTGTTAATCTACCTTTTAATCTCCCCCCTCCTCTCTCTCTCTCTCTCTCTCTCTCTCTCTCTCTCTCTCTCTCTCTCTTGTTCTTCTCTCTCTCTCTCTCTCTCTTCCTGTCTTTCGTTTTCCTTAACTCTCGGCCCCTCCCTTCTCCCCCTCTTGTAGTCTATCTCTCTCCCTTCTCCACCCTCTCATAGTCCACCTCTCTCCGCAAGCCGTGTGCCTCACCCCCTTGTCCCTGGTAAATGATAATACACGAGCTAGATCAGAAATAAACCAATAGCCGTTCATTGTCTCCTGGCCTGGCTTCGATCTGTTTGACGCGAAGCTGCCACACTCACCAGGGAGCTGCCAACCCAACCATACATCATTACGTACATATAGCAGGCAAAGAATGGTCAGAAAATAATCGCGTCATATCCCTCCTTTTTTGGAAGGTTGTCAGTCGTGATGTTACCGGGAGAGCCATATCGAGCCTCGCTCCTTACCAACTTGCCGGGAACAGAACACCATTGTTATAGTGTTATTTTGTTTTATTGTTCACTTTTCTGCCACTTGATGAGGAACGCATCTCCCCACCCCAGTTCTATATTTTTTTTATTTATTTCTTGTATTTTTATATTAAGATAATACCTGTACATTATACTGCTACTACTGCATGATTGTATAGAACCAGTAAAATATTTGGGGATTAAGAAATATTTTTATTATGCCTTTTTTTTTTTAAGATCTCGGTGAAAGTAATGGAATGCCTATCATAATATCCATAATTTTGATATCATAAAATAGCAGCAGAACGTGTCAGGATTCACACACACACACATATACAAAAAAGGTTGCTGGAACAGTGTGGAGGGAGGGGGGGGGTTCTGTGTGAATGTCCAGGCTTTTGGGAGATGCTGGTGATGGTTAAATGGAGAATCATGGATGGAGATCTAAATAGATGGGGGGAGAGAAGAAATCGATGGGCGAGTGACCCTCGGGAGCCTCTATCGATTTTATAGGATTTTTTGCCGCACAATCGTAGATGGAGCGGTTACTATGGCAACACAAGAATGGGAGGAGGGAAAGAGAGAAAAAGAAAAGGGGGGGGGGGAATCCGCTTAGGCGACAGGGTTGGCTACTGACAAAACACGTTAAGACGGTCGTCATGCAAATTAGATGCTGCTAGGTAGCCGCGGTCAAGCCTGCCAAATGGTGTCTTATTAGGCGCAATATTGTTTTATTTACTCAGTGCAAAATATTTATTATAATATTTGTAATATATAATTTCCTTATGCGGATTTCGAGGTGTGCATGTACTAAAATGCTCGTTTCTGCAAAAGATGTGAGGACTTTGCACTGAATGCCAAGAGTAGGGTCTACTAGGTGCGACTTTAAATGTCTTATTACGGTATCATTTTTTAAATGTGGAATTTTTAGCTATGCACGATACATATACTAAAAACCTCGTTTTGCAAATAAGCTGGAATCCAGCTGGAGGGCTGTGCCCTGGGTGCCTAGTGGGGGCTAATAGGTGCAACTTGACATTTCTTGTTGATGTTACAAGATAATAATTTTATTTTCTTAATATGTGAAGTCAATGATATCTCTATTACTTTTAAATTCGCTTATTTCGACGTAAAAATAAGACATAAAACATGCTCGTTTTGCAATTAGGCTCGTCAGCGTTGCAATAAAAATAGACAACTGTTGATTAATTTGCATAGGTCTAGCTTTGTTAAAGCTTCCATAGCCATTGACTACCTTTTCTCTATAATAATGCTAATAATATTCTTAGTTATAATCTACGTGTCTATTCTCTCTTTCTCCTTTTCTTTTTCCATTGTGGTATTTAGTTATAATATTGACGCCATCAAGTGATTACCTGAAATTTCGTGTTCTTGCTAGATGTTATAATAATAATAATTGCAGAATAATTGGCTTAGATTTTTACTTTGGTTCAAGATATAAGGGCACAAGATTGGCTTTATTGTTTTCTGGAATGGGGGAATGATGCACTGCAGCTGGGGATCTTGCCTGATACATCACTGTTGTTAGAGGGGGAGGATGTAGCGAGAGATATATAATAATAATATAGTTAGAGTAGAGAAAACTTTATTACCAGAAGGATTATGGCAAACAAACAAAAAAGTGTGTGTGTGTGGGGGGGGGGGGGTATTATATACATCTGAACAAATGTGCACGAATTTTAAAACCGAGGAGCCAAAGTTTACAAGCAGGCAGTGTAGTATCAATCACCTCGAGGAAGGCGCCAGTGTTGTTGGGTGCACAAAGTTTTCACACTTCGATTCTATTGATTAGCTCCGCGGACTACAGGGGATATCGTTGCCATGGAAACGGATTGAGAGTCCAGGGGAGGCGAGGGCTGTTTTGAATACAGAGGCATTTATTGATTTCATTGACGGGGCACGCACACGCATCCGTTACTTCCAGAAAATTTTGTTTGTTGTTTTTGTTGATTTTGTTTCGTGTTGGCAACATTTTATTTGGCTTATGCTTTACTTCTGTATTATGAATACTATTATTTGCCGTGTATGGGTATTATTATTAATATAATGATAATAATTATTAGTATAATAATACTAATAATAATAATAATAATAATAATAATAATAATAAAA
>RQTK01000465.1:111484-142197 GCA_003991915.1 Elysia chlorotica
ATTATTATTATTATTATTATTATTATTATTATTATTATCATCATCATCATTATCATCGTTCTGAACTTCAAACAGAGAAGCATTGCCGGAAGTGTAAAAATGGTGTGTGGTATGCTCTGATTTTTTATGGACGCCTGATCTCCTCTCCCCTTCCTGTTTTGGATTAGGTTTCATTCCCAGGCCACCATCATCTTCTAGCCTCCCCCCTCCCCCTTCTCTACGTCTCTCTTGCCCCTTTTATAAAAAAATCGCTCCTCCTACCTTCAAACATTAGGTTTGTGGCTAGCCCCCTTCGCTTCGAATATAATGTATCATTTCCTTTCCGATTCGTTAGATCTGGCTCTACATCGCAATGATCCCACCTTCCACCACCCTACTCTCAATCCCCCCTTCCCCCTGTCTTTCCATACCACCCTCCATCTTCTTCCTCCCTGCATCCCTCTCCGTGTATATATCTGTTTCTTCATCCCACCTCCCCACATGCACCCCAGCCTCTCGACCCCTCTTNNNTAGTTCTCTCTCTTTTAGTCTGTCTCTTAAACTGCACTCCCCTTCTCCACCCCCCCCCCTTTTTTTTTCCACACACATCAACATACAGGGCTTGCTTTTGTACGAACATTGTATACTTCGGCAGCAATCAAACCAATTCCAGGAGCGTATATCATTCTGTAAATCTAGCTTTCAGAATTGTGTGTGTTTTTTATCAGCGATTCTGCAGGCCTAGTCGCGCCTAGATCTCCGCCTTGCTTGTTTTGATTACACTTTGTATGTAGCGCCAGCCCCTAGTTTCCACTCCAGCTTACCGTTTCTACCCTACCGCCAACTTGTTTTTACCCTAACTTTACCCTACGCTCAAATGTAAAGTAATACTGTCGGTATTTTACGACTCTTTGGTTGATATATTATAAATATAAACACGAATAAGCGGAACATTATCCTTGTCAAAAAACGGTTTTTTGGATAACCAGCACTTTTCGCATCACGTGTTTACCGTTTCAGCCAAGGCTTGTGATTTGTCCAAGCTTCAGCTAGTGATGCCATTGATAATTGATTGAACCTTTTTAATACGACTTTCTTCTACGCAGTACCAGTATTAATGTAAATCCCTTTTTTTGGAGGGAGGGTAGCCTATAAGATCTAAAAATCACAAAAAATCCCTCCATTTTACGATTTTACCCGTAGGTTTACCATACATCCTACCAATCACCATCAACTCTTACCTTACTTTACCGTAGGGAAAACTAGCTACGAGTGGCAACGCTGGCGCAGTCCGAAGACTGGCGTTGTTACAGCCCACACTGAGGTTTATTGTGAGTTGTGACGACTGTGATTTTCTGAAGGCTTATTGTTTCAATGATGGAAAACTATTCAAAACCCAGACTTTACATTATGGCAACTTGGCTAGAGATAGAATGGCGTCCATTGTTGATACGGCATTTAGGCGTGGTGAGGAAGTCGGGATGTTACAATTGCGTGGAACAGATCTGATCAGCAGTCCACGCACACTAATATTAAAGGGGCGCGGAAAAAAACAATTACTGGGGGGATGGGGTGGGTGAAAATGCTTTGTGAGGACTTCATCAACTGAAGATACCAACTCCCTCCATTTATATCTCCCAATCTCTCTCTCTCTCTCTCTCTCTCTCTCTCTCTCTCTCTCTCTCTCTCTCTCTCTCTCTCTCTTTTCTGTCTGTCTGTTTGTCTCTGTCTCTCTCTCTCTCTCTCTCTCTCTCTCTCTCTCTCTCTCTCTCTCTCTCTCCCTCACCCCTCTTCAACGCCACAGTTATTTCTCAAGAGAGCGTCGATCGTTGGTTCATGAGTCTATAATAACATCTGTCTGTCTGTCTCTCTCTCTCTCTCTCTCTCTCTCTCTCTCTCTCTCTCTCTCTCTCTCTCTCCCTCCCCCCCTCTCGACCCTCTTCAACGCCACAGTTATTTCTCAAGAGAGCGTCGATCGTTGGTTCATGAGTCTATAATAACGTTCGACATTCTTGCTGGGCTGTGGCCTATCAATGGTAAAGGTTAGCTGCTGCTGCTGCTGCTCTATGTATTCGACTGTCTTTGCTTTCCTCTGTGCAAACAGACAAACACTGGCGATCCGACGCGTCTCTGACTCTGAACTTCAGAACCGATGGAGATGGAGAGAGCATTGACTCGCAGTCACACAAATACTTGTTCACTGCACACTGCAGGAATTTTAACGATACATGTACAGCATAAGAAAGGGAGATGTAGATGGATAAAGAGATAGAAGGATATTGGGCAGCCCGTTCCGTTAAATTTATTCAATAAAGACAGATCCAGTGACTATTAAGTTACATCGTCATGTCAATTTGTTTTAATTTCTGCGGGTGAAAGTTGTTCGAGAATATAGTAATTATTATAGACACCTCGATGGGATAACTGTACACATGAACAGAACCGAATCCTTTCCTATTACAAATTAAAGCTGAATACTAAAACCTATACTGGGTTTGACAATACACGTTTGAGATTGAATTGATTGCTTAACGTTCAACGTCAGCACTAAATAGGCTATATTGTGGACGAGCCCCATGACTGAAGTCTGACAATTTTATGTGCTGCAACTACCACTTCCGCCAGTTCATCGCCGAGTTGACTAGAGATGTTGTCTGTGTTCAATACTTGACCCTCGACGCTCTCTCTCTCTCTCTCTCTCTCTCTCTCTCTCTCTCTCTCTCTCTCTTTCTTTCTCTTCCCTGTATTAAAGATTATTTTCACATTGGGCAGACGACTTTTACAGCTATAGATAACATGCAATCTCACATAGTCTCCTCTCTTGTCCACCCCCTCCTCTCTTTTTATGGTTTTCTCTCCGTCTCCCATTCTGTCTCTCCCCCTGTATGTCTGTCTGTCTCTCACTTCTCTTGCTCCATCAAACATCCCTCCGTCCCATAATCCACTGTGTGATTCAGATCAAATTTTTGCATCGTCTAGCAGCAGCGACAGTGACCGTATCGCTCTCGAGAATGACAACGTTTCAACTGCCTTCTTTATCAATAGTGCGTTAGATCACTCCCAATTCTAAAGGCGCGAAATCTATAGATGTACACAAACTTCACGTCGTTCAGCCGATCCCGATAGGCGCCAGTCAGTCTCTCGACCCGCGACCACTGCACTGACTACTAGAAGTAGAAGTTAAGTCTGCCTTGCGAAGGCTGGGACCGTAAAGAAATGGAATGAGATAAGCAAGGGGATCCGCATCAACGTTAAATGATGGGTATATCTTAAAATTATGGAGCTTATGAGCTAAGAGATTTTTAAAAGGCGGTCAAAATCGACCAACAATTTCAATAAGTAAAAAAACTACACACAGAAAAGATGTGATCATGTGATACCTTATGCTTCATGGATCGCAAGGCGTGTACTGGTTTCCCAGGCCACCAGCCTCCTTTCAATTTTTGTGATAGGTATATCTCTTATATATCTGTGCCAATATCCCCGGCTGATTTCTAGGTCTCTCTATCTCCACCCCCCCCCCTTTTTTTGTAATATTAAAACATCATCCATAATTCCATATCGAGACCCCGGATGTAGCAAGTTTGAAACTCCGAATCCTAACGTTTCAAGTCAATCTGGGTGAAGTGGGCGTCGGAGGGAAGGGCGTGTTAGTGACGTTTCGATTGGAGGATAAAAGAGAGAAGGGATGTGAGTAAACAATGTCCACGTAAAATTGTCAGACGTCAGTCTTGTGACCCGTCCAAACTATAGTCTATATACCCGTTTTAATCATCTCATCTGTACTGCGATACATGCATAATGCTAGCTGCTCTATCCACCTTTGGAGTTGGACCAGTTTGGTATTGAAGCAAAGCTCTGAAACGGACCAACATTGGCCGCTTTTGCTTCTCAGTACGAAGGTGTGCGTCTCTGGTCCGTCCCGATATTGACACTCTGATCGAATGCTAACCTCAGCTCGCCCCATGACGACGGCTGCGTCCTAGCCCCTCATTTAAAGAGCAAGACTAAATTTTGTTTGATCTAGTTTAAATATTTGATATAGGGGAAGGAAACCTCTTTCCAAACCATAGATAAAGTGAGACTATTCTTTTAAAAAAATTTAGTTTTTTTGTGCGTTTTTTAAATATCCTGTGCGCACCACCACTTTACCTTTGATTATCTGACTGCCTCTGTGCCTGACTGTTTATTCCTCATTATCTGTACACCAATCTTTCCCCTCTCTCCATCTCTCGCATATATAAATGTAATGCAAGATGCTGCGCTTTCCATGTTCAGACCACTGGAAGGCCGATAAAGCAAAAACTGCCCACTGGTGACACTGCAGAGATCGATCAATGGTGATTTGTCTCATCAGTGGCTCACCAATCAGTGCCTCGGACACGCACATATCCACATTTGAAATAGATAAAGTTCGCGGTCTGAAGTTCATGTAGGGAGGAATAGGGCGTCCAAATCGGGTGCCATATTAATTATGGGCGACTAGTGGTTCAAATTCCCACTGAGATCATACTAAAAAGATCGCCGACCGGCTCGCAACTCGCTCTCACCAATTCATTGTGATGGCGCGGTCTTTATTACGTCTTATTCAAACGACTACAGTGTCCAACAACACTCTTGTAGTTTCAGACTTTGACGTCATCAAGCATTAGTATAAGGAGATGACTTATGGCATTATAAACGTGACATAATGCAATATTTCCACCAGTCTTTAATTATATGCAGTGGTGTGGTGATTTGCACATGAATTCAGCTGCTAATCCAGAGATCAGGATAGGCTGTGGATCGTGAAACCAATCGGTTGATCCAACACAATAATTCATCAAGGTTACATTTCTTGTGAAGTCGATATTACGTTTTATATTACTGGGTAAGAGCAATCACGATGCTGCTCACCAACCTCTCAGTTTAGGATCACATATAGCAGCAAAGCGCCGAGCTTCCAACAAGCACCAGGCGAAGTTCCAGATGTTCTCAGGCCTATTATCGACTGGCATTGTTCCTCTCAAAGTGTCTGTAGGAGAAAAGAAACACCGCTTTTGTTGCGCGTGGACCAGCTTTAGCCACCTGGGGCTCTAACCACTTCCTGTCAGCCCAGAGCCCTTGAGTGGTCAAGCCAAGAACAGCCGATAGGTCATCTCCTGGTGTGGTCAGTCTAGCCATGTCCTTGTAGTTCTAGTGGACCGTGGTCCTGCCTCCCCATCTGGTCAGAGCTGGAAGTACTTGAATCAGTCCTCTCTCAGTGCGGGCGCCTCCTAAAGACGTTGGAATGTACTCTTGTGGAGAGAGCGTAGCTTTTTCTTTCCGGACTTAAACGTTTCCTTGTTACATGCATGTACTCCGCGGGGTAGGGGGGTGTGGGGGAACCTATAAGGCGATGGTGCTTGGCTGTCGAAATCTTCCATCATCTATGATAATCAGTTAAAGGTTCGCCACAGGAGCCCTGCTTTCAATTAGGATTATTTCTGCTGATGGCTGGCAAGGCCAACTAAGTGCTGTTAGACCCCCCGTTTCCCTCTCTCAGTTCAGTTCAAAGAGGCCCGAGACGTATGCTAGAGCACGTTGATTCGCCGCGGGCGCCACGGTTTGATTTTGACCGGCGAATCTCAGACCATCTTTGGAAAGAACTCTCAATATTAGCATTCAGCCTTTAAATCAATTTGATCGTTTCCTTACAGATGGGCACATACCGATCCCCACCTGATTTGTTTCCCTTTACCTTTGTACCCCAGCACGATCCCATGCGGTGACCAATTATACTAGGCCCATAATCTGAGTGGATAGAGGGTGGCTCTCCTGTGGTTTCCAAGCAGGATCCTATACGAAGACAGTCATCCCATAATAATTATTCATCTCATAATGTTTAAGGTGATTTGTCTCGTTGAATGCTGCCGCCATAGCGGTTTGCACAACATGGGGGTATAAAATAAATTCTAAGTATTAAACATTTAACCGATAATATCGGACAAATATGTACAATACCGACGCAGATAGATTTTGGAAAAGTACATCTTGTGAGAAAACCTGAACACTCTAAATTAACCCTACCCCAGCCCAACCCCAGAGCCAAGGCCGATTACCCAAGTTTTGTGACAAGGGCAGGTGGTTTGAACTAATTGAATTCCGTGCTCGTGCCGTGATCATGCAAAGCTCTGCTGCATTAGTCTCTCTATGTGGCGGCGGCGTGCAGAGCAATTGATTGGTTATGATCTTATCAAATCAACTTCGAACCGCATCTCAGACCATCACTCAGGGCAGCGGGATGTGGCAGCGAGATAAGGCACGCCGATCGCTCGGAAATGGCTCGATTTATTAATCAATTTCCGAACATATGGTCCGATTCTTAGCGCACTCGAATCGAATTGTCCTATAAAAGAATATCTACTAGTGGCCCTGCAAATAAATATCTTTGGAAAGGACTATACAGCCATGCGCATGCTTAAAGACAAGTTTTATCTTCTTAAGATTCAAGCCATGGCAAATTAAACTTGCCATCGGTCGGCTTTCTTACAAGAGTTGTTGTTGTTTTAATGCTGTATGCTTTCGCACGTGTAGAATTGGGACGTCATTGTCTCTATTTTTGTGACTATGTGGAGGTGTTATCGTGGGTATTATGGTTTGCATGATTTCTCTTTTTCCATTACTGTACTAAAGAAAGCACATAACAATTACAGTAAACCGTCTCTTATTGAAAAATACCCTTCCCCCCGCATAGTTTGTTAACCAATTATACTAGGTCTATAATCTGAGTGGATAGAGGGTGGCTCTCCTGTGGTTTCCAAGCAGGATCCTATACGACGACAGTCATCCCATAATAATTATTCATCTCATAATGTTTAAGGTGATTTATCTCGTTGCATAACCGCCACTGTAGCGGTTTGTACAACAGGGGAGGTATAAAATAAATTCTAAGTATGAAACATTTAACCTTTAATACAGGTATTATGACATTGATTCCGTTGGAGAAATATGTACAATATCGACGCGGATAGACTTCGGAAAAGTACATCTTGTGAGAAAAACCTGAACATTGTAACTAACCCCCACCCCAGCCCAGCCCACCCTAGAGCCAAGGTCGATTACCCAAGTTTTGTGACAAGGGCAGGTGGTTTGAACTAATTGAATTCCGTGCTCGTGCCGTGATCATGCAAAGCTCTGCTGCATTAGTCTCTCTCAGTGGCGGCGGCCGGTAGAACGGTGCAGAGCAATTGATTGGTTATGATCTTATCAAATCAACTTCGAACCGCATCTCAGACCATCACTCAGGGCAGCGGGATGTGGCAGCGAGATAAGGCACGCCGATCGCTCGGAAATGGCTCGATTTATTAATCAATTTCCGAACATAATTATGGTCCAATTCTTAGCGCACTCGAATCGAATTGTCCTATAAAACAATATCTCTTAGTGACCCTGCAAATACATATATTTGGATAGGACTCTACAGCCATGCGCATGCTTAACGAAAAGCTTTATCTTCTTAAGATTCAAGCCATGGCAAATTAAACTTGCCATCGGTCGGTTTTCTTATAGAGTTGTTGTTTGTTTTAATGCTGTATGCTTTCGTACGTGTAGAATCGGGGTGTCATTGTCTGTGTTTTTGTGACTATGTGGAGGTGTTAATTTCGTGGGTATTTTGGTTTGCGTGATTTCTCTTTTCCATTACTGTACTAAAGAAAGCACATAACAATAATTATAGTAAACCGTCTCTTATTGAAAAATACCCTCCCTCCCGCACAGTTTGTTCTTTTTATGCCTAAAGTTGGTGCTTGTTTTATTAGATATTGTGTTTGTGCGGATGATTTTAGACGCGCGTGTGTGTTTGTGTATTTGAATTAACCATGTTCTATAAATCCATGGCATGAATCTATACTAGGCTTATGTCACTCTTATGCCATTCCTGGCGACTCTGTGTTATGTGTGTGCAAATATACACGTTATACATGTACTGCATAGTTCAGCCCTCTTCGTTCCCACCCAGCGATTGGTCGCAGTTTGAACACAGCCAGTCCTGACCTGTTGATTTCAAAGAGATGCTTCCGTATCTATGAAAACCAAACCGGCATATACTTGGGATTGGCTTTGGCTATCACTATCAGCGTTCTGTTGGCACTACTAGAACCTACCTGTGTGCTCCGCGGCATGGTTCGGTATCTATAACTACAGGCTGACCCCCCAGCCCTGTCGATCGCTAAGTGTGGGATTTGTGTATTTAGCCATACCAGGCGTTGTCGACGTGCAGGGCCTGTCCCTATTGATACACACAGAAAAGTAATCTCTGGTCGGTTTAAGCGAATCTCTACGCTAGTTTAACGTCTTCTAGATCTCAATGAAGATCCTCATTCGGCGATGGGTCCTAAGGCTAGAATCTAAACAAAATCACTGTACATGCTACCATATTATTATAGAGACAAGGATGGCGAGATCCAAACATCTGTCTGAGAACCAGTCACAACTCGCATGGTGCCGCTATCCAAACTGCCTGGGGACGAAACCGGACAAATAAGTTTGCCCGATCTAGGGATTGAACCAGGGACTTCCGCAGTTATAGTTAAGTTGCTGAAATTGGGACGTTAAGAAACAAATTACCCAACAAGCCACTGCAAAGTCAATAACATGCGTGAATATCCCCCCAGTCTCCCTCTCCTCCAACTGACGCTGTTTGGTCTCTGGGTATTATCGCCCTCACATCATCAGTCGTCCGTCACGTGTTTACACGTTTCAATGGCCGTATTTTCTGTCTCAAGAATGGTTCCCCATCAATGATAGTTAGACCTATGATGGCCCCACCTTGTATAATTAGTGCAAACTTACTGGAAACCTCTATACCAAGGTAAAGCGAAAAGCGAGTTAAGTCTGCCTTCGTTTCTCAGTTATCAATTCTGAAAGCACAATTTTTGTCGTCGATTTAATCTTGTTCTTCTTTTAACGTCTTTCGAGTGGCTCTTCTCAATCGAAACGGAACTATTTTATCTCGCCACCCCTCTCTTGTGCAGCCAGCAATACGCAATGTAGTGGCAGCTTCTATTTGTCGTGTAACTTGAAGACTTGTGCAGCCTATCACCTCACTGGTCCCTGGTTATCGGTTCGCTGTGACCCGATTTATTGCTCTCTGTCAACCAGTCCTTGTGGTTGCCACCAAGATTTGACAACCTTTATCGGTGTGTGGAGGCGCTACACTTGTACATGTAAGTGATTTACACGTAAGGAGACAAGAATTTAGTGTAGCCGGTCCCCGGGATCACTTCTTCCTTACAAGTTATGAACCCCAAGTGAAGGCGCCTCTAGAGATTTTGTGTTTATGTCCTTTTTTTTCTTCCCTTCACCAATCTTTGATTTACATATTACTGATTCATCTGTCTGTGTATTGACCAGTCCTTGTGTCATCCTATCTCTCTGTTTACCTTAACTATCTCCATAAGTTAAGACATTCCAAAAACCTAAGAACTGTATACCTGAGATTTAGAACAGGTCTTCGCCTTAAGCCATTGAAGAGACAACATGCTTGTAATTTCCAATGCATATCTTTCTTATTCTATCTTTCCCCCTATATGCATCTTTTTGTCAATCAGTCGACCCGTCTCTCTATCTGAGTGCCAAGTAAGCTCTCTAGTCTCTACCACTGGGATAAATTGTCTGTCCGCTCCCAAAGATTATTCTTGCACTTTTCTTATATTTACCTCGTTATTATTAATTTTTATCTTATCGCCAATCATATCCAACCGATCCTTCAGGTGGTTTAAAGATCGAGTGGGCCGGTGACTTTTAAATCCCTCTAATACTTAAAGAATAACAATAACCCCCACATACAGAGCGTTTAAAGAGACCCAGCATAATAACAAAAATAAACCTTGGAGCCTCTTGAGTTGTGCGGCTGCCAAACTGAAGGCTGCAGTCAATGATAACGGAGCCATTGATGATCTCTCCAACCGCTCTCAGCGGACATCAAGTGTTTTCGATGAAGGTCTGACCTAGAGGATATTATTGATAAGATCTGTTAAGATCGCCGCCATGTTGCAAGGCAGATAAGTACTGGAGGTCTTGGAGCATCACATGGCGTCTCATTGCTTGCTACCAGCGCTCATTGATCCCCGAGAAAGGCAAAAGCCAAGACTGTATGGGTCGTTATCTGCCTGTAAAGATTACATGATAATGATAATAAGAATGAAGAAATAACAATGATTTCAATAATGGCAAGTACAACGAGAAGAGCAACAAGAGGAATAACAGCAGCAGCAGTAACACTATCAACAATAAGAGCAACAACAACAAAAACAACAACAGCAAAAAATGATGATGATGATGATGATGATGATGATGATGATGATGATGATGATGATGATAACAATAATAATACAAATGAAATTAAGACAATGAAACACGGAAGCACCGGCATAAAAATTGCCTATTGAAAGCGCACGTGTGACCGAGAGGCGCATTTAAGTCCTTGTTAAAACTGAGTGTAATGTATTGTTCTTCACATAATTATCGTATAGGATGTTGACTGAACAGATTCAGGCGCCGTGCGCTGAGTGCCACCATCTCCTCCACACTGCTTGTGGACATTTCGAGCAGGAAGAGCTACAGAGATAATAGATCTAGAGAGCCCATGACTGTATTGAGACGGTCCTCAAGATATCGGCTTCGGTCTCCTCATGCCTGATAATATAAATGAGTAATTGGCTTGTTAAGTGAGCCTTGGTGCCTTATTCTGTGTGTTGGACAGGTACAGGGGGACCAGCGCTCAAGATATATATAATCTAAAGGGTACCGAATGTCAATATATTTTTTAATTTACATTTGTATAATATTGGAAGCATCATTGTCATAGTATTAAAAATAAATAAACGATGTCGGATCCATGCAGTTATTAAACTCTACTATACCAAGACCAATTGAAATATCCTTGTCTGTAGTACATTAGTTTACCTGGTATAACTTGTATGAAAACATGAAAAACTTCCGGGTTTCTTAAGTGGTTTAAGTCCTGCACTGAGATATGAAGATCCGCCGTTCGATTCTTTGCTGATGCGCCAGTTTGCGTAAATGAATGTCTGAAAAAAACACCCAGGAGACTTTAAGCTGATCAGAGATTATAGTCATGTTGAAAAAATATCTTGGGAGTTTACACCGAGCCAAAAAGTTGCATTATTTATTATGTGTTAATATTTCGTCATTTATGATCTCCTCTGCTTTTTTCCGAGCTCTTTTGCATGACGTTCAACCTGATTTCGATTCGATGTGAGTGAGTAAATTGCGTATTTTATACTCGAATTTTTTCCCTGGAAAGTTTGCTCCAAACATTATGTTTGTGAATACGGGTATGGTGTGATAAATATGATTCTTCTTTCAATTGAAACCCTTTGGGTGATCGTTTGTCCCAAGTCAAGGGCAGAGAATGCGTCTGTTGTCACAAAATTATTTGTTTGATACATAGTGTAGGGGTGGGTTGAGGGCGACAGAAGGCAGCGTTGTATCCTTTAGTAATATAATGGATGCTGAAGAATGTAACTTGTCAGGATAATCGGGTGGAGATGCGAGGCGGGTCTGGCCATATTGATACCCCATCAGCGTCAGGCGGCCCAAGCGGCGATGTTTACTTATTACTGTTCCCATGGGTCTAGAGGCCTGGCTTGGGACGGGCCTCGCAGTCCTGACGACTGAAACCGCGTAGTACATGCTTTGTGATCCACTCGGCGATTTCTGGTGACGTTATTACGTCATCCAGGCATGGGATGGGATAGTCAGGTAGTTGAAAGGATCTCTAAGTCTAGACTAGAGATTATGTTGACGTTATCACACCATTTAGGCATGGGGTAGTTTGATAGTTGAAAGGATATCTTAGTCTAGACTAGATATATAATTTTTCGCGGGTGCACAATACTTGACCTATCGTCTCCGTTTTCTGATATATGCATGTTATCGCAACACCTCTAGTCTCTCAGCCTGAAACCTTTCAATCTATGTCTGTGATGGATGGGTCGCGTTATTTAGATAGTGTTACGTTTCAAACCTTTTCCTTACTGGCTGACGCCTCTCTCCACTGCCTCTACAACCAATGTTTGTAAGGTGAACTTTCTTTATCCATTACGGTTACACTCCACAATCATCGTGGTAACTATGTGGCATTCAGCGTGTCGATCGACTTCCTATCCTTCTACAGCTTGTTTGTTTTGGCTAATTATTAAATGTTTTACTATGCAGCCTGTCCATCGATTTATCTGTTGGCTGTTTTCTTTCTGTGACAATCTAGAGTTCTAGTATGGTAGGTTCCAGTCACTTGTATTGTATTCATAACAAAACCCTGCGCTTATCTGTCTTCAGTCTTGTTTGCTCTGCTATACAATTATTATCTGTGTATTTAGCCCACCCCGCTTCTTTCTCCCACCCCACCCGGACGACTTTTCAATATGAAGCCGGGCTCGCCACAGTGTTCGACCGTTCATTGAGATGAATTATGGATACATCGGTAAAAACTTCTTCCATGACCCACTTCACTTCTCTCCATTTCTGTTTCTCTATCTATTGAAGAGTCTCCCCCACCCAACCGACTCTCCCATCCCCACCGTCAAGCGATGAAATCGCCGGGAGCGCAGGTAGAATCTATCTATCTGTTCTCCCAGTTCTCTGATTGCTTAGCCTTGTGTTTACTCTCGATTCGAACGGTTGGAATATTCCTCGCGTCTTTTTCAGCTTCATTTTCTCTTTTCTTTTCACCATCAATCCCACTCGGGTTAGTTTAAAGTTCTTTGTGATTTCTTTTTGTGTGTGTGACTTTGTTCAAGTCTGAATGTATACTCGGAGAAACTTCTCGAACTGTATGTATTTAAGATGACACCGGGATATTTGCGCGAAACCTTTTTTTCTCTTCTTTCCTTTTTACCTTCTTCAAAGTCGACTTGGTAGTCATTGCATGTATTTGCCTTTCTGGTGTCTGTTGAAGGCGCCGCCTGGATTGTGCCTAGCTCTGGTTAGTTAGTCTACCCACAATGTGATCTGAAGTTCTGAACACCGGGACACTGCCCCGCATATATAATGAGATCTATAGATCCATTTCAGACCTGTGCCAATTGCCCTATAGGATCCTTGTTGAGACTTAGGAGACGAAGAACTCTGTGAGAGCTTCGCTATCTCCAACAACCGAAGATAGCGTTTTTAGCTGTTCCGAATGGGACCGTTCCACTTCCTCTAGTCTGATTGAGGCGATTGGTCATGGGGTCTGGAGCATAGCTGGACACTGGATTTCATGATTTCAGTATTACAGTGGATGAAGACATCTTTAACACTATCAGTGGGAAGACATATTTAACACTATCAGTGGGCAAACACTCAGGTTCAGAAATTCGTAGAGCTTTCGATATATTATTTTTGTATTCATTAGTTCAACGATCTTTTTGTGTGGAAACTGTTAAGTGCTGGCAGTCCGTGTAACATGCATTGCGTTAACCTGTAGCACCCTATGCACCTGTTAAGGTAATTTTTTAAGGCAAAACGTGAAAGGCAATTGCATGTTAACATTGTTACGTTTACGCACTTTTGTGAAACAGAATCACAATGAATTAAGGATTTTCACAGTTATTTAATCGCTTTATACCTTGTTGACCTAAATGCGCTTAAACCAGACATACAATGCTATTATAGTTTTTATGTGCTATTTGACTCGCTTGTAAACGCGAACTTCGTGTACTTCGGTGTTAAACGTAGAATTTGTCAGAGTTAAGTGGCATTATCTGTGTGTAATTATTACCCGGAGGACACATATTATGCAATGTGCTGGTAACTTTAAATACTAGCAACATCTAGATCTGTACATTACCAGTTAGTTTACTGGCCTTAGGACCAAAATAATGTCGTAATTATGGTGTTTAAAAATTAGCTTAAAAAGAAACAACAAAATAAAAAACAAAAACAAAAAACCAACAGGTAGAAAGACAACTTGCAGCTATTCTGCTAGAGCTAACTCGTGAGACCAGATCTAAATCTGGTGACGGTAGGATAGATATTGATAAACAGTGCAGGACAGTGATGATTTGCGTTTAATTAAAGTATTTCGTTGTGGTTGATGTTATTGTTGTTGTTGTTGTTGTTGTTGTTGTCGTCATTGTTATTCACTTTGTTATTTTGAATTTGATGTCTATTACATGTATGTTTTCTCTCTCTCCTGTCTGTCCCTCTCTCTCTCTCTCTCTCTCTCTCTCTCTCTCTCTCTCTCTCTCTCTCTCTCTCTCTAATGTCTATTACATGTATGTCTCTTCCTCTCTCTCCTTCTGCCTGACTCTCTCTCTCTCTCTCTCTCTCTCTCTCACACACACTCCGAACCTGGCCGCGGTAGAATTTTGTTGTTGTTGTTGTTGTTGTTGAAAGGGTACATGCAATCATTAGCGAAATAAATCTCCAATGTAACGAAATCTTGTGCGGTATTCCTGGTCTCGGCAGTAATTGCATGGATATGTAACTTCAGCTTTCCGGTTGTTTGTTGGTTGTCTTACGTCGGAAACTAGACAATAGTTTGGCTCTGTCTGTGGATAAAATGATGCTCTCAGGTGTAAAAATTTAGCAGTGAAGTTGTTTGAGGTAATTTAAAATTAACTCTGCTTTCCGGTTGTTTGTTGTGTGTCCTGTAGCAGAAACTAGACGAGAGTGTATCCTCTTTGTTGATAGGTGCTCTCGGGTGTAATAATCAAGCGGTAAAGCGGGTGCGTACCGTATCTAACTCATAACTTTCTTTTTGTTTACTGTCTGTCTTTCAGTAGGATAAAGTCGAGAGTTCTATCTTTCCGGATATAGGCTTTCATGTAGCTGTACTGTAACATATTGTACGATACATGCAATAGTTTCACTATTCAGAGCTGTACTGTAACATACTGTAAGATACATGCAATAGGTTCACTATTCAGAGCTGTACTGTAACATACTGTGAGATACATGCAATAGGTTCACTATTCAGAGCTGTACTGTAACATACTGTAAGATACATGCAATAGTTTCACTATTAAGTAGTTGTGTATCCAAGTTAACCTTATCGCCATTAACAAACTGTCTTATGTGTTTGTGTGTTTGTTACAGCGGGAACTTGACACGACCGCCACCGAGCTCGCCAACCGGCAGGACGAGAGCGAGGGCTCCAGGAAGCGCCTGGTGGAGCAGAGCAGAGATTTCAAGAAAAACACGCCAGAGGTGAGCATGCACCAAAGTGATTCCCCCTATTATTAATAATCCATAAATAATGCACAAGCATGACCATAAGCCCAGCCCAGAACGCCTAGATCTGTTTATGTGTTGATCGTGATTGTACTTTATTAATGACGATATTATGTATATTCAACGTAATCGATCCAGATCCAGATCTATAGTTGACTTGGAGCAGTACATAGATTATGTATAGAAATGCATGCACGTCGTCAACGTCGTTTATTTTTTGTGGGTTAACATTTTTTTTTCTTTTATACCGTTAAGTCATTGATAGTCGTTCGTTATTTTTTTTTTTTTGTTTAAACACTTATTTTTGTTTGGCGATCTGGTTAACCTCGGATTAACAACAAAAATTAAAATAAATAAATACAACCTAAACAACAAAAAACAAGGAAAACCCTACATGAAACCAAAAAACCACAATCGCGTTGGGGAAAAAAACAACAAACCAGAAGCAAACCAAAACATACACGAATTTTAAAATGCTATATCTCACCAGAACAGATCATTTAAATTGAAATGAGAGGGTCCCCTCTAATACATTTAGTTGGAGACACTGCTGGGCATGCCTTCCATCCACCCTAAACACCCCCACTCTCTCTATCCCTTTCACTTTCTCTCACTTACTTTCTCTTTCACTCACTCTCTCTTTCACTCACTCACTCACTCACTCACTCACTCACTCTCTCTCTCTCTCTCACCCGCTCACTCTCACTCTTCCACTCACCTTTCTCTCTCTCTCTCTCTCTCTCTCTCTCTCTCTCTCTTCACATCTCCACCCAACGATTCCATGGTGTGTAGTTCCAGGGAAAACGTGTTCGTTCTGCTCACCCTGTGTAGCCTCTTGTATGTCGACTGATTGTGATGATGACGCTGATGCTGGTGATGAGGGGGATGATGAGGAGTATGATGATTAATTAATATGCTTATTACGGGTTCTTGCATCAGGCAATCACTCGCAGGTCTCATCAGTTTGGGCCACCCGCCTGCGGATGTTTATACAACCCACTCGCTAATCGAGGAAGGAGTTTGCAGTGCTGGCAGCCGCGGTGGCTCAGTTGATAAGTGCTTTGAGCTGAGAGCCTAAGGGCGGAGGTTCGAATCAAACGTTGTTCTCGCCTCGCGTCACCATATAGGATTCTTTGAGAAACTTAGGCCAAGTAAGAGGATGGGGTGGGGGTCTAAGGGTAGAGCGCACGGCTGTTAATGGGAAGGTTGTGCGGATTTAATCCGCGCTCTCTCAGCCGCGTTTTATCCCATTTTGTTAGGATCCATGTAGATCTAATTTAATCATGTGTCCAGCTAAGTCGCGGTTGATATTTTTTGAGACCCAGCAGATTAGTAAGAAGCTTTCCCTTTCTCAGACCAACGATTTTTTAACCCGTTATACATCATATGGAGGGGAAGTAACTCGGGAATAACTAAAAAGATCACCAAGTCAAAAGACGCTAAAGAGAGTTGTCGGAACTACTCCACAATACATGTTATAAAATACACGAATAACTATACATGTAGAAGTAATTAAAGAGAGGACGAGGTGATCCACCGATAGAGTGTGCAATTTATTTTCGGGGATCCCCGGTTAAATACCCAATTAGGCCGCTTTGGTTCATCTTGGCTGGATTTTCGCCCCTACTGGTTGAGTCGGTGTCAGTGCATTGTCACCAGTTGAAACAAGTTCTCCCCACTTATTTATTTATTTACTTTTTTTTTTTCGCTGCACGAAAGATCTTTAAACGTCAGTTTAGAGACCTATTCGGGTCACTTGGTTTAATTTAGGTCCTGGCGAAGGTAGTTAAGAAATCATACCAACCAAAACGAACCATAAATACAAACAAGTATAACTGTAATTTAAACATACAGGAATCTCAACAATGGGCTTCATAACAGCTAACCTATAAGCTCAACGGTATAAGATCGCAACACACAAAAACATAATAAAAAAAAAAACACCAACAAGAAAATAAAACCTTTTTTTTTTTATCATTGTGTGTCCTAATGGTGAATCCCTTTTCTACGATTTGTTTGTTTCATTGTGCTGTTTTCCCCCCTGTGTCCAGGATATCCGCAAGATCGTAGCGCCGCTGCTGAAAAGCTTTCAGGTTGAGATCGACTCACTGTCCAAGAGAAGCAAGGCGGCCGAGGCCTCCTTTCTGTCGGTCTACAAGAAACTCATTGACATCCCAGGTGAGGGCTAGATAAATCGGTTGTTAATATGTTAGCTAGTTAGATAATATATAGGTCGATAGGTTGGGATGAACGTAGGCAGGTAGGCAGATAAATAGGTAGGTAGGTAGATAATATATAGGTTGGTAGGTGGGTAGGAAGGAGGGTAGGCAGTTAGGTAGATAGTAGATGGGTAGGTAGATAATAGGTAGGTAGGTAGATAATAATTATATAGATTGGTAGGTGGCTAGGAAGGAAGGTCGGCAGGTAGGTAGATAGTAGGTGGGGTAGGTAGATGGCTCGGGGTAATCTGGCTCAAGTGGTAGAGCGTTAGCCTTCAGATCGAGAGATCCGCGGTTCGGATCCCACGATTGGCAGATTTACTTGTTCGATTCGTCCCCTGTAATTGGTTTAGTCGGTATCAGTATAAAATGACTGGCTGAGACAGGAATCATGGTATCCCCACCCTGTCTCGTGTGTAGCAGAAAATAAAATTATCAGACGTCAGTCTTGGGACCCGTCTACAATATATAGCCTATATAGTGCTGACGTTGGACTTCAAACGAAGACAACTGAGGTAGGCAGGTCGAAAAAAGGGTGGGGAGGTAAATAGGTATGTAGTTATGTAGGTAGAAAGCTAAATAGATGAATAGAGGAATAAATGAATTGTAGGGTGGGTATAATGGATATTACAATAAATAGGTAGAAAGATAAATAAATTGATGTTATATGGATTGGATGAATGGGTGGCGTGACTAAAGCTATACATACATTTTAGTAGGTGGCTAAGGTTTCCTGTGATTTTTTTTTTCAAAAATCGCTGCAGATTTTATATAATACCATAATTTTTCATCAACTTGGTCCTTCATTGTTTGTGTTTTTAATTCCGTTAGAATAAAACTGGCGACATTCAGTGCATTAGTATTAACATTGGTTTCCACATTTCCCTTTGTTTAAAACATTAGCTTTTAACTAGTAATTAGTCTCTCGGTTGTTCAATATAATAGATTCAATTTAATAGGTTCAAAATGCGCCGCTTTCACTAATGTGATCCACTCAATTTAACATTTTTCTGGTATAATGTAGTTCTTGTTTATTTAGATTGCCGCCATTTCGCCACATGCCACATGCTGCGGTTTCATTGAAAATGTTTTTTATTTCCTCATTTGAATAAGAGTGAGATTTTCAGTGTTGTTTTGGGGTATCAATGTTTGGGTTCTTTTTTGCCCCGAGACGGCAGTAATAAGAATCAATCAGGGAGTATTTATATTATTTCGTTACTCCCGCGGTTTCCACTTTTGGCGTTTTAAAGCTGTTACCAAGTTATGATAACCACCCTCTATAGATGATTCTCAGTAAAACCAACATTAAAACCGACTCAACTTAACGGTTCATATTTCACCCCCCCCCTTTTTTTTCCCGTCTGTTCCCAAACCTTTGTTATTGTTGTGGTGTTCCCTTTAAAATGATCATAAATCATCAGTACCACCACGCCACCGTAGTGGAACTTGGTCTTAGATCCTAATCGCATTGATCTTTGTTCCTCGCATCATTTCTGATGATTTAGCCGTCGCTGTGCTGTAGATCTAGTTGTAGACCTCCTTGGGTCTCACCCATCGCGCGATGATAGCCTACATGGCTCTGTTTGGGAAACTCTCCGCTGTAATCTTGGCAGCTTGCTCCCCTACTAGGATAACCGGGCCTTCAGCAAAAACCAAGACGATAGATAAGGGAATCTGCACCGGTGTCCAATCATATCTCTAACCGACCAGACCAGTTACAGGGGACGAAATCGCACAAATAAATATGAAGAGTAATGAGAAAAGAATGTGAGAGAGAGAGAGAGAGAGAGAGAGAGAGAGAGAGAGAGAGAGAGAGAGAGAAACAGAGAGAGAGAGAGACAGACAGAGAGAAAGAGAGAGAGAGAGAGAGAGAGAGAGAGAGAGAGAGAGAGAGAGAGAGAGAGAGAGAGAGAGAGAGAGAGAGAGAGAGAGAGAGAGAGACAGAGAGAGAGAGAGAGAGAGATAAGGAAGACAAACAGACATACAGAGAGAAAGAGAGAAACATACAGAGAGACATGGTGATTGACAGACGGACTTACAGACAGATAGAGAGGGAGTTTTAATGTCTAGCCCTCTGGTTATCATAACTTGGCAACAGCTTTAAAACGCCGAAATTGGCACCGCGGATGTAACCAAAATTCCCCAATTGATTCTTATTACTGTCGTCTCAGGGCAAGAATGATCCCGAAAATTGATACCCCAAAATAATACTGAAAGTCACACTCTAATTCAAATGAGGAAAAATAACATTTTTCGGCGAAGACGCAGCATGAGGCAACAGCGGCGAAATGGCGGCAATCTAAATAAACAAGAACTACATTACACCAGAATAATGTTTAATCGAGTGGTTCAAATTAGTGAAAGCATCGCATATTGAACCTATTATATTAATCATTTAAGAGATTAATTACTAGTTAAAAGCTAATGTATTAAACAAAAGGGAACATTTGAAAATCACGTTTGATACTAGTACTAATGCATTGAACGTCGTCAGTTTTGTTCTAACGGACTTAGCAACGCAAACGATCACTCACATGGTTTTGACATTAGAAAGCCCCGTGTCGGAGGGCCATGATTATGTGATCCGTTATTGTCGTAGCGATCGCAAAATCTGTACTATTTGAATACACGTGTTGTCTTTAACTCTAGCAACATCCCCTGATTTGGGACATAAAAGACTTTGTTGTATGTTTATTGAGACAGGTGAGGGGTAATGGGTATGCTTGTATTGTCGCCTTGTTTAGAAATCATTATGCGAATTAGAAACTATAGTTATCAGACAGGGGAGTCTCAATTAAGTGAATCGGAAATGTATCATTGCCTAGACGGGCGGTCCATGCATTCTTAATAACGTGTTACAGCGCGAAAGTTTGCTTCATCTTGATATTATTATTTTCATTCTAGGACTTGGAGAGCATCTTTTTTTATTCATTGTGTGTTGATGTTTGTATTTGCTGTACACTAGAAACATTAATATGTACTACATATAGTGTTCTTTTGAAGTCACACATTTGTCTCGGGATCCGTCCACCATGCACTCTAAAAACTGTTTCTGACGTTGGACGTTACGAAAACAACCAATCTACCAATCAACCAACTAACCAACTCTCTGGCGGAGTTTAGTCTCTTCAGCTATTTACTCCCTCCCCCCAACACACATATGCACACACATATACTGACTAACATAGATACATTTACCCAGTTACCTGTTGAAAACCACGGGCTCGCTTGCCAGTCAATTTAAAAGAATATTGCACAGTGTTCAAACAACAAGCCAAATTTTAGTGCCCCCGGTAGTCCGAGGACTTATATTCAGTTGAGTTTGACCGAGGGATAGTTTGATTGGGTCCACCTGTCATTGCACGGCGGACTTCCCTGGACTGACCGTTTAAAGAACACGACAGCTGGTATGGGAAACCTGAGTGTTTTATGTGATTTCTGCTCTTCTTTACTAGATCGATCAATTAGTTTTTTTCACTCCAAGCTTTGGCTTGTTTCTATTATTTCACTCACTATCGCTCGCTCTTTATCGTGCTGAGTTTTTGCAATGGTTGCTTCTTTATCTGCCTCTATTCCAAACCATCTCAATATTTGTTACAGCACCAATTGTATGTACATGTATTTGCAACCACTCCGTAAAAATAACAACTACCAAAAATAACAATATAACCCTACAAAAAGGGAGGGAAAAATATGATACATTGATCTCTTAGAAGTGTTGCCAGCTACCTAGATCTTTGTCCTGGCTTGCCTCGATTAACATCCCGGCATATCACATGGCAATCGTCAATTAAAAAAAAAAAGATAAAAACACACTTAACAACAGCAACAAGAACAAGAACAACAACAACAACAACAACAACAACAACAACAACAACAACAACAACAACAACAACAACAACAACAAACAAACAACATGAACAAGAACAAAAGAGACCCTGTTGCCGCGACTTCCCTCTTGGGTGTGTAACTATGTATGCGTCCATGCACAGTTGTACAGCTGTTTCCCGCTCGGCGCTCCAGTGGATATTGCCGTGATTCAGCCGAGGCCTGGAGGTGCTGTCCAATCATGCGTCGCCTGGCGAGAGCGATATTTAATCACTCCTTTTGTTCTTCACCTAATTACAAATATACGATCACACAATAATACAATTGCTGGCCTGTTGTGGTGGCAAGTTAGTCTTACATCATCTAGGTGTGAGTCAGCCGCAGTAGTTTCGCTAGAGGAATTCCGCATTCTGTCGTTGTTTTGGCGTTATCTTTTGTTGTTGTTGTTCTAGTTAACGTATTAACTATCCGTTTTAACAAAAACACGTACACCCACGCGCGCACACAAATGTTTGATTTGAACAGGTGCCTTTCCTGATTCATATAAAACCCTCTACCCACTCCTCCCCTGCCTTTTCCGCCGATATTTGAGCCTAGCTACTGCTAGCCAGTTGATTTTCTCAAAAAAAACCAAACTCCTCAGCAGACCATATTAGTTATCTGACCATAAATGCAGTTCTTTGGGCTGGTGGGCGACTTTGTGCATGTGGTTGAGCGTTGGTCTCACGATCGGGAGGTTTCCGTTCGAAACTAACGATCGGTAAGCATTCATTTATTAGATTCCGTCCCGTAGTGGTTGTGTCGGTGTCAGTATAATGTGGCCAGGTCTGTTGGGTCTGTGCACAATACAGTCTTTACACCGTATAGTGTTGACGTTGGACGTTAAGTAACCGACTCTACTCACCCCACCAAAGCACTGACCAAACCAACCCTTGGCTCTGTTTCCAGTGTTTCCATTCTTAGTTTCTACTAAAGGCAGCTCACCATCACCCCACTGTTACGACCATTCGGACCAATAATCTTATCCATGTTATAACGTACGCCTATCTCCCTTGGTCCGCAGACCCGTCTCCGGCCCTCGAGCATGCGCAGACGCTGCAGAAGCGCGCCCAGAAGGTGCAGGACCTGGAGATAGAGAACAAGCAGCTCCGCGAGACTCTGGACGAGTACAACCACGAGTTCGCCGAGGTCAAGAACCAGGGTGAGTACAGCCTGATCACTGGCAGACACTCTGTCTCTCTGTCTGTCTGTCTGTCTGTCTCTCTGTCTTGTTTGTCTCTCTGTGTCTGTGTCTCTGTCTGTCTTTCTCTCTCTCTCTCTCTCTCTCTCTCTTTCTCTTTCTTTTTTTTTTTCTTTCTTTCTTTCTTTCTTTCTTTCTTTCTCTCTCTCTCTCTCTCTCTCTCTCTCTCTCTCTCTCTCTCTCTCTCTCTCTCTCTCTCTCTCTCTCTCTCTCTCTCTCTCTCTCTCGCTTGCTCCCTCTCTATCACATGCTGTGAAAATCTGTGCTGCTCTCTTGCCGACAATAAAAAACCAATCACTGTTTCTTTTTTTCGTTGCCTTATTTGTCACGCATACTTTGCTACTAATGCCAGCTCCTGAATGACACCATTGAAATGTAATTACGCGCTCAGCACAGCCCGTGAGTTTGTATACCACTCACCAGTTGCTGCCGCCGCCGCTGTTGCTGCTGATGTAGTTAGTGCAGCGTGTCATTGTCTGGTGTCAATAGCAGAGAAACGCTATCTCCTCCATCAGTTGCGACCAACAATAGGTAACAATACACTCCAGTATCGATCCTGGTGGCAGCAGTGATCAGTGATTACTCACCCTCTTGTGTTGAGCATTGATACAGACCGAGTTTTTTTTTGTTTGTGTGTGTATTTACCGATACCGGAGAACAATGAATCACTTTTTTAGAGTGCCTCGTACTGTACATTGAACCTGCTGTAAGAGACATGATCCTAACCACTCTGACTAACTGCGATTATACAACAGTGCATTGTGTTTCCTGATTGTATGGGTCTCGATACAACACAATATAATCTATATGCTGGTTTTAGTTTCACTTGAATACACCGATACATTGTAGGATAATTGTATCTTTTGAGCAGGATCATTGTGTCCGCAACGCTTGATCGCATGGCATTTATTTATTAGTCAGCGCCCGGTGGTAAATCAGAGCCCAAATGCCACGCTGGCCTTTTGTCGGGCTGTTTATGAATCAAGTGCCCCCATTAATCTACTCCCGCGTCCTGTGGCCTGGCATCCGCCCATCCGTTTCAAAGCAAGCCAGGCCCGGAGTCTCGGGGATTGGTGGTCCCGATCAGAGCTCTCCCCACCCATGCGATAAGCGATGGGGATGATGGGGGTGATCGGAATAAGTGCGATAGGTGGAGATGGAGTATGGAGATGGAGTAAGCGCGCTGTCGGCCGTATTAATACACTATAGGTCTAGTCACTCAACTGCTCACTGCTTCACTAGCCGGTAACATAGACAAAACTTTACAGAATGTTTGTGTGGCCTATGAGCCTAAAAGTCATAGAGAAACTAGTACAATGTTCTTGTCAATAAATCAACGCCGCCCCTTGATTTTCTTATCCATTCGAAGCTACGTTTTTGTGGAATAAATTCAAGTTGAGGTAGTTGCAAGGAGGTATATCGAGCATCAGCCTAATAGTAAAAACCAATAATGATCGAGAGAAGGAAGGAAAAAAAAAGAAGCGATATAAAGAAACTAAAAAAAAAAAAAAACATCGAAAAGGGGAAGGGAAAGGATGAAGGGGGTGAAAAAATCGAAAGGGGGGGGGGGGGCGAGAACCGACGTATAAATAAAAAAATATTAATCCGGAGACGAAAGGAACAAACAAAAAAGCCCTCGATCTCTCAAGATTCACCAGGACAACCGAGGCTTATCCATTTCTCCCGTCCACTCACTCCACCTAAGGATACGAGATAACCTCCTTTCCACCCACAAACTCCCAAAACCACCCAAACCATCCTTAGCATCAGGCGTCACATGAGCGCTGGTAACGGGCTCACCTTTAGTTTTGAGTTCCACGTCTACCAAGTTGTTCAGCGATCGCGATCACCATTCTTGTGCTGTCCGATCGTCGCCTCAGCTTAGTTGACAAAGCAGCTCCCGGCTGACGTGATGCGATGCGTAGTAGTTCTGCAATCTGTTCCCAGGGTTTTTTTTTTTTTGTTCAGTGTTGTCACGGTGCTGGTAGGGGATTTATATCCCCCCTCCCCCACACACACATTTCTTTCTTCCTCTCTCTCTGTCTGTTTGTATTCTCCTTTAAGTGACCCTGTCTCTGTCTGTCTGTCTGTCTTTCTGTCTATTTTTGTTTCTGTTTGCCTGTCTGTGTGTGTGTGTCTGTCTGTCCCTCTCTTTGTCTCTCTCTCTCTCTCTGTCCTATTTTTCTGTCTCTCTGTCTCTCTCTTTGTGTCTATGTCTGTATAAAATTGTCAGACGTCCGTCTTGGGGCCCGTCCACAATATAGCCTATATAGTGCTGCTGTTGGACGTTAAACCAACCCAACCAACCAACCACCCTCTCTCTCTCTCTCTCTCTCTCTCTCTCTCTCTCTCTCTCTCTCTTTCTCTCCCCCCTCTCTCTCTTTAACCTACGTACACAGTAATTCCCACAGACGGTCTATAGTCTCTGATAATCCCGTGACACCTGCTCCGTGGCCCCTGGACTAGCCCAGCCAATCGCAGAGCAGGAGGGGTCACCCATCACCCGCCACCCCCCTTGTACGCCTCTCGCCCTTAGACCTTTGTAGCGAGTTATCGAACTGTTGATTTCCATAGCCGTTTTTTAATGTTGTTGCTTGTAGCTTGAATTGTCGTCACCCTGTCCCTGGTTCAGTTACAGCGGCAAGTAGTGGTACACACTTCAGCAGCAGCCGTAGTAAGCAAACTGTTGCTGCTGTTGTTAATGTTGTTGTTGTTGTTGTTGTTGTTGCAGTTGTTGTTATTATTATTCATGTTTGTTGTAGTTGTCGTTGTTTGTGATGGTGATGTTGTCTTTGTTGTCAGTGTTGTTGTTTCGGTTTTCATTGTTTTTATTATTGCTGCTGTTTTTAACACTATCTTCAATATTGTTGTTTTTGTTATAAACCATGCAACCCGAACAAAACTAACGTTTTCCACCTCTACCCACCTGGTAGAAATAACTCCGTAGTTATCGCCAAATAAAATGCAGTTAGTCCCTAGCCCTGCACTCCATGGGCTCTGTATATTGTGTTTGAAGTAGAATCTCTAAGTGCGTGCATGCCATTTATTGTGAATTCCGAGTGCGTTGGCCAGTGAAGAGCAAGTCACTCTGTCCGAGTGAGGGTCGAGCGAAACTGGGTACAACCATGCAAGCCGGAGCAGCAGGAAGATGATGATGTTGATCAACAACAGGCGCAATTTAACCACGCACTGGCATCCTTGATTCAAGCTGTACTGGGTGTGGAGATATTTGTATTAATTTAAATGTTTAACTTTTCGGTTGAAGAACTGAGAAGAAATAAAATAAAGGCTAACATCATACATGTATTTTTCAGCCACTTTCGGCACATCTTTACGCTCTCTGTGTGATTTAATTATAATTTTTTTTTCTCAATCCATCTTTATCTTCTCTCTGTCTCTGTCTCATTCTTCTCTCTCATACTCATTCTCTCTAACTCTTTTGCCCCCCCCCCCTCTCTCTCTCCCTCTATTAGTTCCAGCTCGTTGATAATAGTCCTTTTTTTTCTTTCTTTGTCTGTCTGTCTGTCTGCCTGTCTGTCTGTCTGTCTGTCTGTCTGTCTGTCTGTCTCCCTCTCTCTATCTATCTCTCTCTCTACCTATCTCTCTCTCTCTCTCTCTCTCTCTCTCTCTCTCTCCGTGTTTCGTCGATATAATTATACATTCACTTTTTTGAGAGGAAAGTTCTCCATTATACCACCACAATGAGTTAGTGACACAATCAAAAAATAAGGAGCGACAGAGTGGTGGGGGAGGGGACATTTAAAAGGTTGCGGGAGGGTCATGTATTTCGTCAATACCTTGATTGATAACTTCCTGTATTATTATGGATGAATGATGTTTTCTCTTCTTCTTTTTTTATGAGTCTCACATTTCAAAATAAATACATTAGGGGCAAAAGAGAAGAATAGACAAATGCTGAGCAGAAGTGTAATAGTTCTGTCAACACCAGTCCGAACTTATAATTATATCAGAGCGTCCAGCCTCACGCTAAAAAAGTGTATTTGTCGGCATTGCCTTCCAATTACTTGAACAGAAAGATACAGTTTGATAGTTGTTTAAGTTGGCAGTCCCGTGGTATAACTGCAACATCCGATGAGGTCAACCAAAAGTTTGCATAGATCTGCGATTGACAACCAAAACAAACTGCGTTAAAGTTGTTTATGAATGGAAGTAGTTTGAACTCTATTACTGTTGTTTATGAATGGACGTACTTTGAACTCTGTTAGAGTTGTTTATGAATGGAAATAGTTTGTTGCATGTCCTCCTTCAATCATACAACTTGTTTTTGTTCTGTCTCCCCTGAACTATAAAAGAACTATTGAGACAATGGAGGTCTTAATTGCCCAGAATTGTTTCGACATGAACTGTCTCGACTTGTATCAACCTTTCTCAGCCTGTGTCAACCAGGCGTCATCGCTGCACGCATCTGATTGGTTGTTAGTGTAGACCCAGTCCACCAAAGAAGGCTGTGGTTGGTCTCAGGCTATGGAAGTCCATGAAGGGATTGGATGCGTCGGGGATGGTAGCCTTGTTTACAGTTTGTGTGGTTATACCGGAATCATCACTGTCAATACACGTAACCTACTGTATATCAACAAAAATGCATCTCTCTCTCTCTCTCTCTCTCTCTCTCTCTCTCTCTCTCTCTCTCCCTCCATCTCTCTATTACTTTCTCTCTCACTCTACATGGCTCAAGTGCATGTGATAGTAAGTGAATATCAAAACCAATAATTATTTACTCAAGAAGCGTAAACTTGTGCACAACCACCGCCACACTGCAACATTGATCTACTTCGTGATCGAAACCGCAAGTTGTTTTTGTTGGGTTGTTTTTGTCAAGTTTGAAGACAAATTAAAACATCTCTGGTCGGAGTAAACAAAGCTTCCTCTGAATTTGACGCCCCCCACGTCTCAATAAAATCCGATTCGAGGACGGGATCTCAGAACGGGGGATCGAAGTAGTGGTGACCACATTATTGTGTAATGACCCAACCAGTAGGGAACCACGGACCTCCTTTCTCGAAAGCCGTCGCCCTAACTAAAGCACCACCACGCTCCCGCCAGCATCTGATAGCGATCATTGAAAAAAAGACTTAATAATATGTGAATGTAAATGGAATGTGGACAAATTACGTGCCGGGTTGTAGCAGGGATATGTGTACATGGTTAATAGATTCACAGCCTGTTTCGACCGGTGCGGCTTGACCTAGGATGGGGACAATTAGTGGCCTTAAAAATGAAATAAAGTTAGTAATCATGGCTTAACGCATAAATACATTGAAACAAAGCAAATATAGATATATACCGACAGTTTTATAGACCACTGATTTCTAAATTACCCTCATGCAGGAATTTCCGAAGATAATATTTGAATATTGAAATCTTTTTCTATCGCGGCCGCGGCAGGTGATACCGATGGGTTCACAGAGAGGGAGAGAGGGAGAGAGGGAGAGATAAGGCTAAAGGGGTTTGGGGGTTAACAATAGGATTGGAAAGATCGGTGGGCGTAATTGTGCTAGAGAAAAGAACGAACCATACAAAGCTTGGGAGATCTAAATAAAAATACAATTATTAAGGCAGACCGGGACAATGTCATGCGCTGTGCATGGGGGGCGCGGTGGTCCTGGGGTAGAACATCGGCTTCCTACACAAAAGGTCCGTGGTTCGAGCTCTGGCGATTTCGCTCCCTACTGGTTGGGTCGGTGTCAGTTTAATGTGACCGGCTGAGACAGCAGTCATCATATCCCTGCGCTGTCTCTTGTGTGGCAGCACATAAATTTGTCAGACGCCAATCTTGAGGCCCGTCCACAGTATTGCCTATATAGTGCTGATGTTGGACGTTAAACCAACCCAACTTGACTCAACCTCGCTGTGCAGTCTTTTACAACTCGAAGAGGCAAGGGGTGATTCAGCGGGCGGTCTGTGTTACAGTACACTTCATTTTACTCTTGTTAGTACGGCTCACCTCCCGCCACGACCGTATTATGTATAACATTAGGAAGGACTTATCCGCCCTGCCCCTCTATCCTTATCCCGCTCTGTGGATCCTCGGCCGCCACCATCATTATTATCGATCATTCGATGTGGATTTACATGTACATTGTATTGGTAAGTACCCACATAATATTGGAACGATCTGATCAGCCGCGGGTGGAAATATTGTAAACAAATGATGCAGGCAGGCGCACGTACCAGCAGCGGTATCCGCTATCGGATGCTGTGATTGGGAATACACAATCATGTATTATTCAATTTCAACTGAAGAGGAGCGTGGAAACATCTGGACGCCAGACTATTGTAGCGCTTTAAACTGTTAATTTTGCATGAATCGCTAGATGTAAAAAGCAGTAGGTGGCGGCCTGCACCCGCCCACACACTCGATGCTGGAGAATAAAGAGATGCACTTTTGTACTATTAAAAAAAAAAAAAATCAAATCTCTCTTACGGGTTCCCTTGGACACCCCTTCCCATAACCAAAGAAAATCAGCTGTCTTCAGGTTTTAGTATTTTCTAATTTTTTTTCATGAGATCTGCTTGGGTGGCGTTAAGTTGTTAGTTAACGATTCCGAAAAAATGTTTACCCCTTCCTGTCGCTCTTATGAACGTTCCATCTTCCATGAGTTCGGCTTTTGTCGTAGACTTTCGGCAACTTCCCACCTAACTCTAGCCTAAAGAAAAATTGTTACGTCAAATAGGTTTCTACAACTATATATTTTGCACGTAATTACATGTATTACGACCTTCGATTCGTATTCTACGTAGCATTTACGGCAAATTCTGGTTCTGCTGATCACGGAAGCTTACAGCTGCTGCTTTTGTTCTGTTGTGTATTTTGACCCCCCCCCCCCCCCTCTACCCCTAGTTCACGATAATGTGGGGCAGAGAGAGTTGGAGACAGAGGGACCGATTACTGTAACAACAGCCTCCATGATTTCGGGGATCAAATTTCTCCGTGTCCCTCCCATGCTGTATGCTTTCCTCGCACGTCTAAATAAAAACAAATCCAAAGGCTGTAGAGTCGCCAAGTGTATTTTAAACGTAACATAATATATATTTTCTTCGATTTGTATCTTTTCTTTCTCCTCCTCATCTTCTTCTTTTTTTTTTTTAATTTTGAAACTATCTTACCTCGATTATCTAAATAAAAACAACAGTTTAAAACAATATTGCCTCGCTTATGTAAATAAAAGGAACAATTTAAATGGCCGCGATTGCAAAGTCGTTTCAACGCTATAGTAAATATTAATCTTTTCTTCTGTTACTTTTCTTTCCTCTTTAAACAATCTTCTCTCACATATCGAAATAAAAACAATTCTTATGGCTGATAAGCCGTGAAGTGTATTTCGACGCAATATTACATCTAATCTTCAATTACCCCCTCCTCTCTCTCTCTCTCTCTCTCTCTCTCTCTCTCTCTCTCTCTCTCTCTCTCTCTCTCTCTCTCTCTCTCTCTCTCTTAATTTTTTTAACAACCATATCTCGCATATCTAAATCAAAATAATTCAAATGTCTGAAAAGCCAAGAAGTGAATTTGGCGTAATTCGACGCCATAATCCATCATTATAATCTTCGATTTCTTTATTTTATTTCAGTCCCTCCCCCCTGCGCCTTAATCTATAGTTTATTGTTATTCTTTCCAGTAATGGCATTACGTTATCAGACACCGCCTCCTATCCCTTATTGTTGTCGACGAGGAGAGAACAAAAAAGACAGCTGTCATCATTTCTCACGTTCCTATCCTAACTTAAAACCGTACCGTTCTGGGGGATCTTAATACAGAGCACTCCACTCTCTACACAAGTCATAGCAGCATACAACAGTCAGTAGAAAGATGGGCTCTCTCATAATCATTCAATATGGTTAGGAACTACTGTAGTCTTGTTAAAACATAGTCTAATTTGAGTTAAACATTGAAAGGGATTAGGGATTCTCTCTCTCTCTCTCTCTCTCTCTCTCTCTCTCTCTCTCTCTCTCTCTCTCTCTCTCTCTCTCTCTCTGACTATCTATTTTTCCCACTATCTCCACTCTTCCTTAATTACAATTCTAGTTTAATGTCTTACTCACATGCCAATGGCAACACAGCTCTTTTCAAAGGGAATACAGTTTGTGTTTTTCTCTTTTCTTATTTTCGTATCCAAACAGTTTTGTTTTCAATTTTTACTCGTTTACCAAAGTTCATGCTGCAAAGTAAACATGCGGACCCAACCCGTAAACAGGTTGTGATCTAATCGCCGTAATCGGGCAGTGTG
>RQTK01000465.1:142283-158666 GCA_003991915.1 Elysia chlorotica
ATACTTTGTTTCTTTTTTGGGGGAAAAAGGAGCATACAGGTCTCGAAGACGTCTTTGAAAGATTACAGTGTATACACGTACAATCATGACTGTATTGGGAAGAAGAAAGAAAGAAATCTTTGCCTACATCAGCAATATTTTTGCAAAGGACGAAAGTCATATTGCCACTTGATCAGCCGCTGATACCCTGCGAGCTCTGCAAATTCGGGGGTCGCATTGCACAGCTCTCAAATTGTTGACACTCCGAAAAAAAAAAGAAAAAAAAAGGGTATTTATAAAAAATTATTATGCATTTCCCCTACACTTGTTTTTGGTCTAAATGTCGTTTTATAGCTTTTTATGGTGTGCGTCTCTGAAATGTTGGTATAATTTTATATCGTTATTATAACGATAACAAGACGATTCAGCTAAGAAAAAAAAAAATCTGCCAAACTAAAAATCTTAAACAATCCTCACAGTATGTTGGAAAAGCCAAGCCCCCCCCCCCCTCTCTCTCTCTCTTCTTTCAACATTGACACACTCACACAATATACTCACATTCAATAAATTTGCCAGAGATGCTACAAGTAACTCGATGGCAGTGTTTTCAGTGTACGTCGCCCGTTAAGGCGATCATCGAAGAACTGGATGCCCGTGGAGATTCGTGTCACACCCAGGCCTGCCACACATTAACCCTAATGTGCCTGTACTGGCCGCCATGTTGCGCCCTGCCCCTGGACCCGCCAACCTCACACCACAAAAAGCGTATTTTGTATGGATTTTTCCGTACACTTATGTTACAAAAATTTGCACTACTATATCAGGGTGCGTTGTCAGCTGTACTTGTGCCCTCCTGTGTACACGGCCTTAAATCGCCGCCTTTCTCGATTTTAGTTTTAATAAAAATAATGTTTTCTTTGCTCAAACTTTCCAGCTCATCAATCCAGAGATCGAGCCTTGCTATAAACAGCTCGTCTCTAGTTTTGGATATTCTTTTTTTTTATTTGCGTTACATCAACCACTGAGCAGTGAGCACTTTTTATCAATGTAAAAAGAAATAAGTTATGGACACGGTCCATCACAATGCCGTATATATGAACATTAGCTGAAAAGCTCTGCTCAAGTAGGCACGTTTAATTTGTCCGCCCTGAAACCAGATGATAGCATTAATGAGTGTTTTACACTTGGACCAAGCAGTAAGTTACATTCCCCATGTCTCCCCGTCGCGTTTGATAAAGGCACCCATTGACCAATTCGTGTCACACTACTATAATAAAATTATACTTAGTATTGGGTTAGTATTGGGATGCTCATTTGCTAGAAGAATCTATACCTACTGCACATAGCATTAACTTTTACAGCAAAGATAGATTACTTAATGTCCAACGTCAGCAACTTGCCGTGTATCAAAGACACATTTTACGTGGAATACAGAGACAGAGCGGAGCTATCAGGGCTTCTGTCTCAGTGGTCACATTACACCGACAACCGACGACCAAACCAACCTGTGTACACGGCCTTAAATCTCCGCCTTTCTCGATTTTAATTTTAATGAAAGATATGTTTTCTTTGCTCATGTTTTCCTGCTTATCAACACAGAGTGAGGCTTGCTGTAAACAGTATGAGCTGTGGCGATGGATGGTTCACTTAAGCTGTATCTTAGCTCGTCTCTCGTTCTGGATATTCTTTTTTTTTTTTTTTTATAAATTGAAATTGTTTGGTCTTCTGTCTCAGTGGTCACATTACACCGACAACCGACGACCAAACCAGTAGGGGGACAAATCTAGTAAATTAATTTTGTCCTATCGTGGGATCGAACTGGGAACCTTCCTGATAGAAGGCCAGCGCTCTAGCACTTGTTCGAGCTTCCTGTTTGATGAAGTCAAGTTCCTGTATCGGCACTGTTAGAGAATCTATGTGGGCGATCAGAATCCTGCTAGCTGACAGCACACAGAGCTGGCTCAACTCAGGCCAGATAGCGGCTGCCACTGGCCGCATGACTCACATCAATCCACAAACTTTACACCAGAATATTAATTTTTTTTAGACGCTCACGTTAAATACGAGACGCAGAGTTCTTCACGTTCAAGGAGTAAATGCAGTATGTTTGCCTTCCGTCTATATCCTACTACCTTCCGCCCTCTCTTTCCCCCCTCCTTCCCTCTCTATCTCCATCCCCCTCTCTCTCTGTCTCTCTGTCTCCCCAAACCCCCCTGTTTTCCACCCACAGCCACCGACTCACTGACGGAGGTAATGGGACGCCCCGTGTTATCGCTGAGTTATCACGCTGGGCTCCAGATGAGAAACATAATTATCTATATCGTTAGGTTTAGGCTCCTAGGCTCGGGTTGTGTGTGTATGTGTCTGGCATATATACATGTATAACTCATTCGGTTGGAATTCATAGCCGGCGTTTTGTGAGCGGATGTTTGGATGGTTTGTGTTTAATGAGGGCACACAGCACTCCCCTATGCTTGATAGATAAGTTTGATCAATCCCAATCGTATACAGAGCTGCCAACTCAAGCAGCCGCCAAAGTAGAAGACTGGAGGTAAAGACGTTATTTTAAGAAAATGCTACAGTCCCACACACATATTATATACACCCACGCGCATTTCTAAATACAATACATTGTAATTAGTAACCTCTAAGCCCGCCTGCAGGGCTTTTTGAGCGAATCCAGAATTGTATTTGATTTACTTGCACCTGCACAATGAATAGAATCAAATTTGTATATGTCCTTCCTGATCGGAATAGGGTGTGGTTTGATGCCTTTGTGGCCATGTTCGATCTCAATAAGACTTGGGTTGAAAAGGTTCACGCCTATAATATAGATAAACCAAAAAAAAGCCGTCATTTGAATGTGTTCATTCCAAATCGTATGACACTCGACACAAGGGCTCTCGGCCCATAGACAAGCAGACAGTCCTAGATTAGAAGGTGCGCCTGTTGTGATTGGGGTGGGCCCAGGGAGTCCTGCTCTAGACACTGTCGTTGGTGCCAAATGAGCTCCAGGCTTGTAACCCGACGCCCCCGTGCGATAGTTTGGGCGCAAAACTGGGGCAAACTGAGGCCAAGATGTACAGATTATCGACTATTGTTGTCTGTCTTTTCTATTGGAAAGGCAGCGATTGTGAGAACAATGCAGGGCGATACACTTGTGTCTCGGTGTCTCCTGCTCGATAACTCTACACCCCCCCCCCTCACACACACACAGAGTATATGTGTCTCCGTCTCTCTCTCTCTCTCTCTCTCTCTCTCTCTCTCTCTCTCTCTCTGTCTCTCTGTCTCTCTCTCTCTCTCTCTGTCTCTCTCTCTCTCTCTCTCTCTCTCTCTCTCTCTCTCTCTCTCTCTCTCTCTCTCTGATGCTTAAGTCCAGACAGAGCCTCAAAACATGTTAATTATTTGGACAATAAAATACTTCAAGACAGAGTAATTGTTTACCAAAACTGTTTCTTTGTTGAACGCTTCTTTGGTCTCAAGAAATGTCTTATAGTAGAGGCCTTAGGAAATGCTTTATGATAGAGGCGGGTTCAGTTGAAGCCGATCGTTCAGTGTCTGTGATTATACAAGTCATGTATCTGTACATTCGTAGTTCGCAGTTTCACATTATAGACGCCGGTAGTACAAGTTCATTCCACATGGACTTCTTTTTCGCCATAAGTACCCGTAAACACTACACCAATACATTCTGTACATGGTACATGTAGTAGACGCAGCCTGGACTCCGAGATGGAGACGCCCGATGCCAGAAGGCGATAGCGCCTCTCACTACTCTCGCCCCGGAATGCTTATTAATCGGGCCAGATATCAGGCAGCTTGGACGCCTGCCCATGGTATCCCCTGGTATTCACTGGTATCCCCCGGGATCGATCCATTCCAATCAGGAGCCATGATAACCAGAGGTTCCACAGGCGTCCAGACTCCCCGAAGCTCCTCCTCATTAACCCTTTTCTGTCAGGACCATCGGGTTTGGGTTTTTTAAAAACTCTCTTATCTCTCTCCGTGATTGATTCAACGGCTATACTAGCAGTGATACCTGAACATTTATTCCACGTAAACATCAGACTATCCATGTATATGTTTACTTGGGGTGAGTCGAGTGCTCTTTTGTCATCATTCTAGTTAGTATGATATTTTATAGTATTTTTCAATGTTATTATGAAGAGAGAGAAACTGGAGACTGTCGCACACTGTGTTTTGATTTGCACTTTCAAACAGACAAAACCCCATGTTGAACAAAGCTTCTTTTCTGGAGTAATTCTATCATTTAAAATTCGCCAACATTTTTTCATCATGTAAAGACAGTGATTGATTCACTTGAACAAATCTGGCGGTCGTCGTACAATTAGGATACAACCCTCTCCACCCCAAGTTTTCATTTTTTCGTTTTTAACCTTTTTGTTACTTTTTTTAAATTTTGATATCTGTGTGTTTAATACATATGAGTTGTTCTAATCAGTATAATAACTGATTTGTTTAAATTCTCCTGTATCTCCTATTCAGAAAAAGCGGGAGTCGGTAGTCAAACCACAGACCCCCATATCCGCCAGTCCATAGCCTAACCGACTTTAACTAGTTTGTCATACCGTGTCTGTATACATACTTCACTTTAGATTTCCTCATCCTTTCAATACACTAGGTCCCAGGCTGCTCTGTCTCTCTTTCTCTCTCTCCCTACCCACCCCCCTCTCTCTCTAATTATTTAATCCCGATTTACTAAAATGACTAAGTGTTCTATATTCATAGAAACACGTTAAACATTTCATTTTTGTTTTTCATAGTTTTGATTTATACTACTGTCGCCCGAAAATGTGTCATCCTGTTTGGTAAACATGTACCACACAAAGAAAACAAAATTTTTAAATTCCAATTATGCGCTGCAACAGTACAAGTTAATTTTAAATTGAAACAAAGCATTAGACCGCCCTTAATCAAACATAAGTCTGTTGCCTCTACCAGCGATGACACACAAAGAAACAATCGAATAATTTATTATTACTAATTTGAGGACAGCGGCTTTTGCATTGTAAATCCTACATACTAAACCTAAAGCTTTTAATAGATTCAACCAACCAAGGTAGCGATTGGGTCGCTTTGTGTTTATTGTATATGTACCACAGGAGACTAATTTAGAATTCAAAGTTCAAGCTGATGATTGTCTGATGTCTGGAGAGTTTTAGGTTATTCCTGTTACAAATTAAAAGGCTGACAACAACATCGCCCCAACGTGATTTGCACTTTGATGGTAATCGGAATGTGTTCTAATCCCCGCTCATCCCATTTTAAATTGAAATGTAGTTGGTGATTATAATCACACAAAGAATGTTAAACAGATTCAATAACAACGAATACACAATAATACGTGTACTTTCTGTGAACAGGAGAACAAAACACAAATAAACAAGAAAGGAAAGACGGTAGACTAGGCTGTCTTAATCTGTTCACTGCTCAGATCAAACTTCAAACTTGATTTTCTTGATAGAGGAGCTTTTGCCTAATTGCTCCTGTCTCCTGATTTCTCTAGAAGTATTTTTGGGCGACGGGTACCTGAGCTGATGTCAAGCAATTTTGTGTACTGCCACACAAAGAAAGTGCGGGGATACCAGTTCCCCTGTTCCATTCAGCCACATTATATTGAATTGACCAGAAGGATACGAAATCGAAGAAGTAATTAGGTAGCCTTTTCGTAGAATCGAACTGTGGACATGACATCCAAAAAACAAACAACTAATGAGTTGACTAGCACTACTATTACTAGCAACTTTAAAGGGTAGGATTATATTACCCCCCCCCCCCCCCCCCCCCAAAAAAAAAAAAAACAAAAAAAAAACAACAACAAAAAACAACAAAAAAAAACAACAAAAAACAAACAAAACAAAAACAAAAACCACCTCCCACACACTTTTGTGTACATGCGAACTTCTCAGGAAAGTTCTGACACCTGCCGATCCGGACTGTCCTGTCATTCTAGGCTTGGCTGGGTTACCCTGAACTTTTCGCCGTTCAGTGTTCAATAGGCTCAGATCAAACCTCGATAATCTTGGAGAGCAAAGCCCATTAGAGACTCGATCCGTCTACCACTCCTGAGCATCTTCTAGCGCTACGAACCATCAACGTGTGATGACCAAAGCTGACAACCTTACCATAAAAAGTGCGTATTTGTACACATTCAGCTATTACAATTATTCTTTTGGCTGAAAATTCACGCTCTCACAATGGTGGATGACTGGGATTGGCAGGCGGCACCGCGATGATCCATCAAAGGCGAGTCTCTCTTGTCTCGTCACCATTGTGCCAATGCTGGTCCGACATTGTATGTACTTCTTCTGTCAGTTGGTCGGTCCGTCTGTCCGGATGAACAGTCGCAGATCTCCAGATCACCTGCTGCCCCCCTTCGGTTTTATTAGCCCTTTAAAAGAAAAGCTCGCTTGTAGTTC
The DNA here is from genome assembly GCA_003991915.1 of Elysia chlorotica. Lineage (NCBI taxonomy): Eukaryota > Metazoa > Mollusca > Gastropoda > Plakobranchidae > Elysia > Elysia chlorotica. Next base: position 148,703 of record RQTK01000465.1, read on the forward strand.
TCCGCCGCGATCAGATTTCTGGCCCTGTCGACTCCTTCCTATTATTATTATTTTTCACAAAATAACGTGGAGTGTAACATGGGAGATGCGGTAGCCTGGCCGGCTCTACAGGTAGTTCTCTCACACATACACACACACCTGAAACGCACACCTGGATCGATCAGCCCCTCTCTCTATCTTTTCGTCGGTCTGCTGTCTCTATCTATCTATCTATCTATTTATCTATCTATCTATCTATCTATCTATCTATCTATCTATCTATCTATCTATCTATCCATCTATCTATCTATCTATCTATCTATCTATCTATCTATCTATCTATCTATCTATCTTTCTCTCTCTCTCGTTCTCTTTTTTTTTTTAAACATTTCCGCCCGCTAGTCTTCGGTCTTCGCACACATTTGACAGGCTTCGATTCAATCCGAGAGATCGAGATTTTATTATACCTGAAACGAACCCCTCATCCTCGGTTTCTTTTCACTCCCCCTCCACCTTCCCCTTCACCACGACCCCTCTTTAGATCTATTTTTCTCCTCCAGGCAAACTTCGGGATTTCAAGCTCAATGCTGACTGATTCCACCAGTGCTTCTGCTCCCCCCCCCCCCCCCCCCCCCTCCCCCCCCCCCCCCCCCGCCGGCTCGCCCCCCTCCTCCTTCCTCCCCAATGTTCACCCTGGAGGTTCACCTTTCTTCCCTCCTCCTCATCAATCCGTGGCCAGGTCACCTCCCAATACTTCCAATCCCTTCTTCTCTTCTCTGTGTGTGTATGCATGTGTTGTGTGTGTGTGTGGATTGAAAGGACTGCATCCACGAACTGAGACAGCTCCCCCCAAAAACTGGAAAGACGAGCTTTCGATCCCTCTTGTTAGCCGGGCTCCATTCACACACATCAATAACATCCCCAACCCCCCACCATTTTCTCCTTTTTTTCCATTTCTCAAATGGTCTTTTTTTCTATTTCGCTCCCCCTCTCCTGTTTCTCCCTTGTTTCACAGTTCCCGAGAGGGGGTCCCTTTCATCTCTCCAAATAAACTGTCTAGCTGGAGGGAGAGGACCTTTAAAGAACAAACAGGCTAGGGCACAAACACACGCACCTATAAGGTACCCACACACGGCCGTCAAGATGACACGGGGACAAGGCGCGTATCAATAGGAAGGGGCCTGAACGTTCGGTTAGGCTGATAGGCTGTACCGATATACTGGCTTCAGGATATTTTTTTTTCATATTATATATTTTAAATTTATAGAAGAAATTGCTTTATTTTAGTAAAAACATCTTTATCTAGTGAGACAGTTGTTTTTCTCTCTTCTTCATGTTCATACCTCCTTCTCACCGCACATGTCTAGATCTAATCAATTTGATAGGTTTGGATCATAATCTATAATCATTGAAGACATCACTTTTAAATTAATCATTGTCCTATCGCCGATCAGGTCAACACCACACTAATTGAACAATCGTGATGCCTGAACGGTGAGATTTAGCCAAGGGTACGATACAGACTCTGTCGATACAGTCATATTCAATGGTTTTTACATTAAACGCAAGGGACACAGTAGTCGTATACAATCATATTGAATGGCTAAACATTTAAGATATGATAGTTACAATCATAAAATACCACAAAATATGATACAATCTCATTCAATAATTCAACATTTAAAACACAGGATGTGATAGTTACAACCATATTCAATGGGGCAATACAAATTCTTTCCGATGAAAACAGGCGGAAAATCAGTGTGTGTGTGTGTGTGTGTGTGTGAACAACTCCCAAGAGTTATATAACAGAGCCAGAGGCAAAAAGATTAACCCTATTTAGTTCTGTAAGACTCGGGTGTGAACCCAGCAAGCACCAAACCACAGGCACAGTTACACACCATCAAAGGACCATAGGAATAGAATTGTTGGCTCTGCCCCCCGAATCCAAAATCATTCACTGTAAACATTTCCAATAGCAACCCTTAGAGAAGAAAACACGTTCCTGAAGAAATGAAGCACCCCTCTCTTTTTTTCCCCCAATCCTCATCTTTCTTTCTCTTTCGCCAATAGACTCTTAGAACTCTCTGCCAGGGAGGGAAAGAAAAAAAGCTGATCCTCTTTCTGCCTCGTCAATACTCCACGAAGCAATTACCTTCACCCCCATTTATGTGTGTGTGTGTGTGTGTGTGTGTATTTCTCGTCCATTATTTTAGAACGAACAGAAGAAAAGAAATAAATAACAGCGTTCCGGCTCAGTGGCTGACATAAATACGATGCTGAATTGGCAACAAGACTTTGAGCCAGGCAGGCCGAGCCTTAGCTTTGCTTTACAGTCTATAATTATTCGTGAAAATCTTTAACTTCTCTCTCCCTTTCCCTCCACACACACACACATACACACACACACACACTCCTCCCAATGCCTCTCCCAATCTCTATTCTCCATGGTTTCTGAGCCGCTGCTGCCTCGTCAATAGACATTCTCCCATTCTCCAATGGCAGGCCATCATGTCCCCTCACCGACCGGGAATCAGCTAAACAAGCGTGGCATTCTTCCACACCGGACGCCCCGATGAGCCCCCGAGCCCCATAGCCCCATACACCCATAGCCAGGCATAGGCACTCCACAGTCCACACACACAATGTAGCAGAAAAACAGATCTAGATCTAGATCCAGTAGATCTCTCCAGATCTAAGTCTTAAGCAGCGCCTCGATTCTCTCCACTCATTCCAATAATCAAATCGTTCAACCGTTCGCCCTTGTCTCCTTTCAAGCAATGAAAAGAAAATATAGATAGAAAGAAAAAGGAGGTAGAAAAAAAGTTTTCGGGTTCACCGATTTATCCCCCCTGTGTGATCCCCCCGGTGTGTTTTCAAGCATCAGTGCAGTTGCTATAGATTCCTGCAAGGCATTTGGTTCCCGATAACTTCGCACCATTCTGCTTAGGTGTAGATGTAGAAACCTATAGGCCTAGCGCGCCCTGGATCTCTCGGTGGCGGGTTTAGTTACACACCATCAACCTTTGCTTGAACATCAGTGGCATCGGTGCGCTGATCACTAGAGCCGAAAGTCACGTGTGTTTATGTGTGATGAGGCAGAGTTTAGAAAATCAGAAACATATTCTTCATTGGTTGCCAATTTTATTCTCTCCAAGTTAACGTGTCTTACGATTGCTACCGAAAACAAATTTCAACGATAAACGTCTATTCTTAGTGTAATACATGACCGCTCCTATATGCTATGCCAATTTAAACATCCTTAAAAAATAATATTGTGTGCGAACCCGCCTCCCCCCCTCCCCCCAGAGGACTATCGTTGCACCCCTCCCAACCTCCCCACCCTCGCCCCCTCCCTCCCAAACCCACCCTGACCAACGGCCAGCTGTCGCCGTGTCCCCATCCGTCCCCGCAAGTCCGATTTTCTCCCCATTCGCCCCCTAAGTCCGACCGTCTACCCATTCGCCCCCTAAGTCCGGTGGCCGGATCTGTAATAACCCCCCCCCCCCCCCCCCCCCCCCCCGCCCCCGGCCCATATATTTAAACTATGCCAATTTAAACATCGTTACAAAATAATATTGTGTGCGAACCCGCCTCCCCCCCTCCCCCCAGAGGACTATCTTTGCACCCCTCCCAACCTCCCCACCCTCGCTCCCAAACCCACCCTGACCAACGGCCAGCTGTCGCCGTGTCCCCATCCGTCCCCGCAAGTCCGACCCTCTCCACATTCGTCCCCTAAGTCCGACCGTCTACCCATTCGCCCCCTAAGTCCGGTGGCCGGATCTGCTAGGACGCCGCTCTGGCGGATCCGAAAAACCCCCCCCCCCCCCCAACCGTGACGGCTCACTGGAGCTGCCGAGCCCTTTAAACCTCTAGATCTAGCCCTTTAACCGCAAGTGTGTGTGTGTCGATAGCTGGCCCTAAACCCCTGGCCCTTTAAACACCGTGCCTGGTCGCACAAATCAATGGCGATGATGCCGGGGCACCTGTAATACATTGTACATGTACCAGAGCTACCGGTATACGCTACACGTGTACATGTACTTTACCAGACCGCCCAATTTCTCTCTATCTACTACCGCACCTTAGTCACTGTGATTGATAGTCACAAAACTTAGGGTGAAGTTGAATATAAATCCATGTTTTAAGAGTTTTTTTTCTCTTTTCCTGTTTCCTGATTAAAAAAAAAAAGCGGGGGAAACATAATCGAGTGTATGATTGGAAGGTAGATACAACATGAAAGCATAAAAAAATTTGTGTAAGAGCTCCTTAGGCGCAAGAGCTGCGGGGTTTGAATCCCGCTCCAACAACAACAACAACAACAACAACAACAACAACAACAACAACAACAACAACAACAACAACAACAACACCGTCGACGACGATGATGATGATGATAAACTGCGGGGAAAAGCTCTAATGTAAGGCCAACAAGACACACAAATAAACACGTTTGCGTACACAGAGATACGGAAAGCTAAAATTTCTCATGAACTAGGAAATAGATTAGCTGACCCCCCCCCCCCCCCCCCCCCCCATATGAAAAAAAAGATTGTCCGCCCCCCCCCCCCCCTTTCCCCAATTTACAGTCTAAAAAATAGTTTAAAAAAAGAGCTGACTATCAAGACGTACATGTATATCCAGAACTGGGAATGTTGGACTTGCCTTAATTGATTACAAGTACAGACAGTGAACGGTCGTGTACATTGACCCAGCCCAATAGATACCTGAATGAGTAATTGAAAAAAAAAAGAAAGGGACGAACCTGTACAAGGTGAAGAGACAGCTACCAAGAAAAGCGTATAATTATGTGCGTGTATTTCTTTTTTTTTACACTGTTTTCTACTTAACTTATTGATGGGCTGTGCCTAGTGAGTTGGCGGCTGTGTTCGTTCAACTTTATCTATCTATCTATCTATCTATCTATCTATCTATCTATCTATCTATCTATCTATCTATCTATCTCTCTATCTTCTATCTATCTATCTATCTATCTATCTATCTATCTATCTATCTATCTATCTATCTATCTATCTATCTATCTATCTATCTATCTATCTATCTATCTATCTGTTTATCTGTCTGTCTGTCTGTCTGTCTATCTATCTATATAGCTCTTATTTGTCTCTCTTTCCTTCTGTCTTCTTCTTTGTCTACTGTCCCTCTCCATCCTCTATTTCTCTCTCTCTCTCTCTCTCTCTCTCTCTCTCTCTCTCTCCCTCTCTCTCCCGCCCTCCTGCTGGAACCGAGCAGTCTCAGCTTTAGGCCCAGCTCCATCAAGTTACAACTCGGACTTCGTTCAGCCACTGGCTACCGACTGGCTATCGACTGGCTACTTTCTGTAACGCCGCGGCCATGAGCATGTCTGGCAGTCCACCAAAAGCAATAAGTTTTCCAATAAAAAAAAAAGCGACCGGCATGAATTTAGAAATAAAGATTCCCTACCTGAGTGGGGAGTCCGCGCCTGTTATACATGTATTACCGAGGGGGGATGGGAAGAGTTTGTTTCCCGTCTAGGTTTAAAAAAAAATCTTTTGGACCTTGAAATCAGATCTGAGCGGTAATGGAGAGACTTGGAGATAGATAGATAGATAGACATATAGATAGACAGACACACATATAGACAGACAGACAGACAGACAGACAGACAGACAGATAAATAGATAGGTAGATAGATTGATGGATGGGTGGATGGGTGGATGGATAGATATATCGTAATTCGTATTGGCAGACACACTTTGAATGATACCGAAACTTTGTATTTCTGCGTAGTCTTGTCTCTCGAATCGCAGTCCAATAGGACACGAAGTTGTAGACATTTTCCCGATCTTGGGATCGAACAAGGCACTTCCCGAATAGAAGCCCAACGTTTTACTCTACAGCTTAAGCAAGCTACTAGATTTTACATGAATTGTTTTCCCTATCATCTGAATTAGGCAACGAGAGGACAAGGCACAAGTCTGTCCAGTCTGGCCACATGCACAGATTTGGCAGCGAGGTCAGTTTGACCGCTCTGAAACTGACCACTGACCACATAAACTGGCCTCACAGCACCCCCTCCCCCTCCTGGGGCGAGGCAGGGCAGTGCAGCGCTAGATACTCGTATACTGTGCTTGAGGCGTGGCGATCGGCTATTGGCGAGAACCATAAAGTTTTACTTGATCGGTCACAACTTCGAAATAAAAAGGCGATTTTTAAAGAGAAGAGGAAAAGGGGAGGAGGCGGGGGTGGTTCATGCTTAAGTGTTAGAGCGTTGGGGTCATTTTATCCGGGAGATTGCGGGTTCGAGCCTCGCTCCAGTCGACGCATTATTTTCCTCTTGGTTGGGTCGATGTCAGCCAATACATTGTGACCAGACAAGTTTCGAGTGTCCCGTTCTGGGGTCCCGTCGTCATTAAGCAATTTTTTAAAGGCATAAGAGACGTAAAGTAGCATATGGCTTTAGCATGACGAAACCAAGGTTTTCAAATAGCTGGCTTAGTTGTCATTTATCTTGACTGTCGAGTTAAAAGTCCACGGTTTGAGTCTCTGGTGGTGTCCCAGTCCATCCACCCCCCAGTCTCAAATTGTATCTGTTTACCTCTCTCTCTCTCTCTCTCTCTCTCTCTCTCTCTCCGTATCCCTGAGCTCCACAGCATTCTATGTTCCAGTCCTCACTTTCCTACCCGCGGTTCTCTAGCCCTCCCTCCCTCATCCCCAATCCTCTAACACCAGCCGCCCCAGCATGTGATCCCAGCGTGTGACCCCGAGTTACCCAAAGCCTGATCGCGCGTATCTGAAACGTTTTTTTTACACATGAGCTGAGAGCGAGGCTATCGTGTATCCTGGGCTGAGAGCGAAGACCATGGGATGGGACCGGACCACAGCGGTGACCACTCGAGCCTTGGTTCAGCCCTGTCTCTCTACAGCTAGTTAGTTCTAGACAGCCATGGTTCAGTGGATGGGATGGGAGATGGGGGATGTGGGATGGGGTATGGTTTGGATCTATGTACATTGTATTAGCACGTGGAGATCAGGGGGCCGTGGAGCTGTCGCTTTGTGGGGATACAGCCATGTACATACCTCCACACCGGGATCAGGTAGTGCTAATGATGGTCAGATACAGTACGGTGGTTCGGGATTACTAGACAAGGAGGCTTATATACACAAAGAAAAAAGAGGCGTGCTACAAAAGACGATAGATAGATAGATAGATAGATTAGATAGATAGATAGATAGATAGATAGATAGATAGATAGATAGATAGAGAGAGAGAATTCCACTCATGCTTTCCAAGTATTGTCCATGTAAAACTAGATTGATCACTGCGAGTCAGCAAGCTGCTTGCGGGACCACAGGGAAACAAACGGTAGATGTAAAAAACAAACAAGGGACGGTTTTAGAGCAGGGGCAATGGTGGCGATTTAAGGGAGTGGGGAAGGTAAGAGGAGAGCAGTGATCGAATAAACTACCAGCCATTTAAAAATAAGAAGCAAGAAACAACATACTTAAAGAAAACGAAACAAAACAAAAAACAACAAACAACTTGAGATTATCGGACTACAATATGAAATTTGCATAGCAGCGATCGAATAAACTACCAGCCATTTAAAAATGAGAAGCAAGGAACAACACATACTTAAAGAAAACGAAACAAAACAAAAAACAGCAAACAATTTGAGATTATTGGACTACAATATATATGGAATTTGACTACTACTTGAGATTCTCTCGGCGGACATACTACTAGCCAGCAGCAGCTGGTGAGATTTGAACCTTGACTCTCCCGCAGCCCTGGGCCCAGATCACCCACCAACTGAGTTTCTGAGCTCCCCACGCTCCGACCGGTGCTTGGCCTGGTAGAGTGGTAGTAGTCCCAGGCTGGAGGTCGTGAGGAGGAGATGGAAGATCGATGGTTGCCTTCACCAGTGTCGCCCGGCTCGCCTCTGCCGTTTCAGAGCGTCCCTCGGACAGGGCTCTTACTGCCCAGAACGCTCTCTATCTGGCTTACCGCCTCTGTCTCTCTAATCTACTTGATGTGTCTTTATCTGTGTCTGCCTGTCTCTGTTTCTCTATTATTTCGATGTCTCTCTGTCTCTCTATTTGATGGCTCTCTAAGTCTGTCGGTCTGTCTCCCTGTCTCTCTATTTGATGGCTTTCTGTCTCGGTCTGTCTGCCTCTCTGTCTCTCTATGTGATGTCTATCTATCTCTTTATTTGTTTGTCTCTGCCTCTCTGTCTCTCTATTTATTTCCCTGTCTCTGTGTACCTGCCTCCATCTGCCCATTATCTGTCTCTTTGTCTGTCCTTGTCTCTCTCCCTCTCTCTGTCTTCCTCAACCATTATTTTTCTCTGTGCATCTGAATGTATCTATCTACCCCCCCTTTCCCGCTTATTTTTTTTTTAAGTTTCAATTTCACGTTTCATAGAGAGAGAGAGAGAGAGAGAGAGAGAGAGAGTGAGAGAGAGACAGAGAGAGAGACAGAGAGAGAGAGATGGATGAGATGAAATAAATAAACGAGCTTTTCCATTTAAAAATGATGTAAGTGGTTTTGCTTATCTTCCAACGCATGCATCAATATATGTTTTAATGTACTGCAGCTAGCTATACATGGAGACGAATATGGAGGTTCAATGCGTTATTTTTCTAATTCAAGAGAGTTAGAAGAGGCTACCAATAACACGAATCTTCCTAACATAACTACTGTTGGGAGTGGGAAGAATCGAATTTGGAGGTTATTGGCCATTTAATTTGGCCATTTCAAATTGTAAAAAAGGTGAAACATGTCTTTTCCAGTAAAGTAGCTTACCATCAGTTCTATAAAGAATGATGTATATAGGTATGTATACCAGTTTACCACCTTCTCCTCGCCCCACCTCCTCAATTATGTGAAGGTAGTAGATCTATCAGGCCATTCGAACAACTTTTAGCGTCGCCTGTAGTCTGTCACACCTTGGGTTGTTTATGACTGCGTTTAATTACCTGTCTTTGTCTTGGGTTTCTTACAAGTCTTCTCCCCTGACAAATGTAATTATTTCATAGGGGGCCCTTTTGAATCTATTAGCAGCGGTAAGCGTTTAATGGATTTGAAATAAATTAATATTTTTCGCCCATGAATATTTTCATACCATTTGTTTTTAATGGAAAAGAACTTTTAGCACCCACTGGTGAAGGAAGGAAGTTTTGATTATGTCGTTATTCAACTGAAGTCCTTTATTGTCAGTGCCCAAGATTAGTGCGGTCATTAATTAAATGTGTCTTGGCCAGTTAAGTCCCCACTGGTCAGCTAGGTGTTTACGTCAGGGAGCCAAGTGGTCTATTCCTGGTGTTGTCACAAATCAAAGCCTCTAGCTATTTTAATGAACAGCCATGACAGTACTCCATACAATGTATCAGCCTCTAGCTATTGTAACGAACAGCCATGGCTGTACTCCATATTACAATATATCAGTTTCACTATTTTCTCCCTTGAGGCACTATATCTAAATCTACGGTATAGATGTGATGAAGATATAGATGTGATTGAAACATAGCATCTATATTGTGCTGGTAACCCCCACAGGCATTATTGCGCACACATTTTAGTCAAGAAATGTAGGAAAAGGCATTGAAACGCACGCTTTTGGGGGGTCTAAGGTTGGCGGCTGTCCAAGACTGAGACCAATTTCACGTATAACGAGAGAAAAGAAGATAGATAGATAGATAGATAGATAGAGATAGATAGATAGATAGATAGATAGATAGATAGACAGATAGATAGACAGATAGATAAAGAGAAAGAGAGAGAGAAGGGGGGAGGGAGAGGGAGAGAGTCATAAAGAGAAAGACATACTGATACAGCGAGACCTATGTCTAACACAGAAGTGGCCATTGTCGTGGAAATCCGTGCCTGTCTGTAATCGGCTCCTAATCCACCGAGTTACCACAGAGAGACACAGTTGAACAGAACCACGACAGAGACAGAAGAAGAACAGAAGAGTCACCGATACTACAGACACGGCCATGG
>RQTK01000465.1:171328-189968 GCA_003991915.1 Elysia chlorotica
GGTGATGATGATGATGATGATGATGATGATGATGATGATGACGATGATGATGATGATGATGACGACGATGATGATGATGGGGGAAAAGGAGGAAAAGATGAAGAGTGATTTTAACGACTGCGATGAAGAGGACAATGGTCATGTCAATGAAACATGTATTACTCTCACAATGACGCTGATATCAGACTGATAAGAACGTTATTGATAATGTTTGCTTCGACTTTTCAATGAGGATCAAAGGAGACACCACATTCTACCCACCCTGTATTCCTTATCCGTATTCCCTCTTGTTTTTGTTTTTTGTTTTGTTTTTCTCCTTTGTGAAAAGCACATCCAGTCAGTTGAAGAGAGTACAAAAATCACAAATTTGACATAAGTTGAAGCCACTGAGATGAGACATTGAGTTAGACAGCTCAGCAGCCAAGTCGTGTCGATCTCTGCTCTAAGTGGTTTCATCATACTTTCATGTCGTTTCCGCTGGCCCAAGTGTGTTCACACACCGCCTGTCGCTGATCGCAGCCTATACTTAGCGCCTAGGTCAAATTGTCTGCAAATTGGTCAAAGTGTCTGCAAATCACGCAACTAGTGGCATTGGACCATGGATCACGACCGAGGCTACCCAAAATAAGACACAATTACCGAAATGACTGAATTGAACACATACATTTTGCATGGCAAGGGTAATGGTGATCTATTTATTTTAAAATAGTATCATAGTTAGGACAAAGTGATACTCAGTGAGTGTTTTTTGTTCAGCCTACAAGCCTTCTAGACTTAAATGATTGGAAAGTGTCTAATATAGATCCCTTTGGTTATAAATGCAAAATTTATTTCGTTGACGCTGCCTGTTATATTTTTGGAAGCTTGGAAGCCTCGATCACCTCCCGCTGCTAAAACACTGCAGCCTATTATATTTAGTGCTATGGTGAATATGTCTACCAACCACGCATCTTGTGACCTTGAACAACAGATCACACAAAGCCTACTGCTAATACAGGAGAGTCCTTAATAAGTGATAAGGTCAAATAATTCCTGCAAACCATAATTCTGGTGACATAGGGTAAAGAATCACCACCCACCCGCTTCTAAAACCATTCATTATGAATTTTTTTTATTGTGCTAAAGTTAAATTGTCTGCAAACCATACATCTGATCATATAGATTATGGTAATTTTTTTGCCCTGTGAAAATGTAGATTAACCATAATATGTCACCCCCCTCCCCCCACCCCCACCTATTCTTATAGAATTTTAGGGAAAGGCAATAAAAGCACTTCAGGCTATAAAATTAATGTGAAGTTACCAACCGATGATTTGGAAAAAGGTCGAAATGTGCGTCCGTCCCCCATCTCTCCCCGCCACAATCAAATGTTCTAACACTAGAACTAGTATCGTTTGATGTGTTGTGTGCTCAATTACCGAGAGCGATTTTCCGAAATTATTTCCAATTCCCGATCAATTAGGGTGGCCAATTCCGACATTTGTCATCGCGGCTCTTGGCTGAACGGGTGCTGGTAGCTGGTACGTGGTGGTAATGCTGATTTCAAAGTCACTCTCCTCGGACTATGAGGGAGAGAGATTATTATTTATCTTTATCTCTCCCCTTCTGCCTCTCTCTCTCTCTCTCTCTCTCTCTCTCTCTCTCTCCCTCTCTGTCTCCTCTCATATCGGAGTTAACATCATGCGGCTGATTGCGCGATACTAGAAGGAACCGGTTCTTAAATAATGTTTAGAATAGTGATATACGTAGTTATAATGGCTTCAGAACAGCAGAACCTGGTTTGTGTACGTTATGTTTGAATATTTACGATGCTGGATGGACCAGTTCTTGCCAGTTCTTGTTCTTTAGAATTATCTTAAACATGTAGATCTAGGTATGATATCTTCGATATAATTTTGTAGGTACACGTCCTGTATGACTTGGTTTTTCTTCTTTTTCTTATTGTTGTTGTTATAGTTGTTGTTGTTGTTGTTGTTGTTGTTGTTGTTGTTGTTGTTGTTGTTGTTGTTGTTGTTGTTGTTGTTGTTGTTATTATTATAATGAACATGTATGGAAATCATTGTATCATTGTTATTGAACTGATATGTTTTTTGTCTTCTGCAGAGGTTACCATCAAGCAGCTCAAAGAGAAGTTGAAGGAACATGAAGAGAGGGTTGAAGCCACAGCACAGGTACGTTATTATTTAAGTCTCCATTCCTTCACCCTTTCCACCCCTTATTGTACGCAGTCATGGCATCCCCGCCCTGTCTCGTGTGTGGCAGCATATACAATTGTCAGAAGTCCGTCTAGGGACCCGTCCACAATATAGCCTATATACTATAGTGCTGATGTTGGACGTTAAACCAAATCAACAACTCAACAACCCCTTTATGTACCTCCCTTTTTTATTTTTCACTCTGCCTGTCTCTTAATCACTCTCTGTCCTACTCCGCTCTATCCGTCGTTGTTTGACCATTTACATGAATCAAGAGAACTGCCCCTTCTTCCCCCTGTGCGAAGCTTCACCATGGACCCACTTCATACCCATCATACCCACGTCTACCCGTATACCCTTAGCCGTCTAAAGAGGGGCATGGTCTGCCCCCCCCCCCCCCCCCCCCCCCCCCCTTTCAGACACACATTCACACAGAGAAATAAAACCCTCACGGACAGTGTTGAAGATTGGCGGTCATTGAGACACAAACTTACTCACCCGACACGCTATAATTAGAACCCAGCTCTTTCCATCACGGTTATCTCACTCACACTCGCTCCTACATCAACTAGTGTACCACCCCCAACTTTCCTATGTCTGTCTGTTTCTTTATCACTCTCTCTCTCCATCTCTCTTTCTCTCTCTGTTCGACTCCGTATTTCTAGGTCTCTCTCTTTGTCTCTGTCTGTCCTTCTGTCCGTCAATCTCTGTCTCTGTCTGCCCTTCTGTCCGTCAATCTCTGTCTGTCTGTCCTTCTGTCCGTCAATCTCTGTCTCTGTCTGTCCTTCTGTCCGTCAATCTCTGTCTCTGTCTGTCCTTCTGTCCGTCAATCTCTGTCTCTGTCTGTCCTTCTGTCCGTCAATCTCTGTCTCTGTCTGTCCTTCTGTCCGTCAATCTCTGTCTCTGTCTGTCCTTCTGTCCGTCAATCTCTGTCTCTGTCTGTCCTTCTGTCCGTCAATCTCTGTCTCTGTCTGTCCTTCTGTCCGTCAATCTCTGTCTCTGTCTGTCCTTCTGTCGATGCCTCACGCACGTGACCAGCACAAAGGTCAGCAGGAAGTGTGACATTATCGCTGCTTGAGCTCCAATTGGCTGCGACTGCCGACCCGCGCTCTCTTGTTGATGGCGGCGCTGCTGCTGGTGACTGGTGAGGGATGATTGGCTGTGATTGGTCGTGCTGGAACCACCCTGCTCATGGCCGATCATCACCGTAATGCAAGGGGGGTGATGGTGATGATTGTGATTCTGGCCCGGTCAAGGCACCAATAATTTCTAATCATCACAGCCGGGCTGACATTTGATCAGCAGAAAGTGTGTATGTGTGGAAGGGGTGGGTAGTTTGGCCAGAGCATTACATTTGGACATTACAGTGGCTACGATTGGTCATCGACGAACGCAACAATGGGGGATGACATTCTGTAGGCAGCAGTTAGGGCAATTTTTGACCACCGGTCTGTTAAATATCAGCTGCTAGCAGAGCGTCGTCTGAAATGAAGCGTTGTGACGCGTCGGGCTCCAGTGGAGGAGGTTATAAGTTCGAGCCCGGCTCAGCCGGTCGAAGCGTTTTTTTGTCGTTCTTTTTGTTTTTGTTGTTTTTTTGTTTTTTCAAATCCTAAGTGGTAAAAGGGTCGGTGGTAGTAATAAGTACAGTCAGTACACGTATTGTGATCGACCAAGTCCAGGACATCCCGCTGTAGGGTCTCATCGCCGTAAACTATAGAATCTTTCATTGATACTTATGGTAAGCTACACCCAGTAGACATCGTTCTTTTTTCGATTACTCGGTCCGGACATTAGGAGGGCTATGATTACCGGCGGAGTGGCAGGCAGCTGGCAATGGGGGGTGGCATTTAGTAGTGGTAATTAGCCACCGGTCAGTCTAGGATAACGATTATCCCAATATCGTAAAGGGTGTGGAAAATTCGGCTACCGTGACACATTTTGATAACAATAATTACGGATGAGACCATAGTGGATGCTGGCGGTATAAGAGACAAAGACGACAATGATGCCATAAGGGTGTCAACTTAGGTACTCGCCTTGAAATCTCAGAAATAGTTCGCCTTCCAATTACCTCCTCTCTCTCTCTCTCTCTCTGTCTCTCTCTCTCTCTCTCTCTCTCTCTCTCTCTCTCTCTCTCTCTCTCTCTCTCTCTCTCTCTCTCTCTCTCTCTCTCTTCTCTCTCTCTCTCTCTCTCTCTCTGTCTCTCTCTCTCATCCATAAAATCCTATTAAAGGTTCATCATTAATTTTCAATATCCACTGTAAAATCAAAAAAACAAAAAACAAAAAACAAAACACCCAACAATGTTTGTTTGTTTGTTTTATTGTTGTTTTTTTTTTTAAATATAGTATTTGTACAGCTACTCGACACTGCTATTACATACATGATTGTACGAGTACACTGCAACCAATGCGGCCTTGTGAATCAACTTCCTCAATCAGGACTTGTGTTGAGCAAGCTTGAGACACTTACTAGAGGGGCGGGATCAGCCTGTAGTGCTCACTCTTACAGCGATCAGCTCTGGTGATGATGGGCCTGGGACTGTAATGATCATGTAGATCTACTCGTTAAACCGTCAAGGGAAGATGGGCGGGCTTGATGGCACATATACTGTACTCTTATGTCAAGGTCGATTTTGTGTGTGTGGAGAGAGACAGAGAGAGACAGAGAGAGAGAGAGAGACAGAGACAGAGAGAGAGAAAGAGAGAGAAGTCAGGCAGACAGACCGATAGACAGACAGACAGACAGACAAGAAGTCAGGCAGACAGACCGATAGACAGACAGACAGACAGAAAAACAGACAGACAGACAGACAGACAGACAGAGAAACAGACAGACAGACAGACAGACAGACAGACAGAAGACAGACAGACAGACAACAGAACAGCGCGACAGACAGACAGACAGACAGACAGACAGACAGACAGACAGACAGACAGACAGACAGACAGACAAAGAACACCCAGTAGGGAAATAACTAAAGACACATTCAGTCAGAAAGGACAAAGACCGATTCAGTCGAAAAAGAAGAAAGAGACAGATAAGATAGAGAATATAGAAATTAAAGGGGAAGAGACCAAGCCGACCAATGTGAGAGATAATCCACATGTATCCCAGATCGAGCCAGACACAAGAGATGTCCTCAGTGACAATAATTGGGCTTTTCCGGTGCGCCTGATTTGTCCAGGCCACTTGGGGTCTGTAGATTTGTGAATCTTTGAATCTGTCTTGATCAAGTGATGTTATCCCACTTGTTGTTAACTTGCTGTCTCATCTGTCCTAACCTTACATCATACTTACAATATGCCCCGATCAAATCGAGTTATCCTTGTTGTCCCATCTTCATCAACCCTCTCTCTCTCTCTCTCTCTCTCTCTCTCTCAGACACACACACACACACACACACACTCACACGGGCAGCACTTTAGCACTTGACTAAGGGAAGCCAGATTAAAAGAGCATAATATCCACATAGATCTATATATTTTTTTCATGGTTGTTCTATCCACATAGTTTTTACATGATTTTAATTTACTTTAATGGGAACGGCGAAAACATTCACAAAAATAAATATGAACTACAGAACACCGAAGTTTAATAATAAATAATAATGGAAGTAGTAAATATCGCCCACCAAATGCAATGTTCAGTACAATTGTTATAGATGTATCAACAAGCTCTTGCTACCTTTAGATTCAAACAGGAACCAATTGAGCATAATGTTTATCACATGAAATACAGCCTTTTTTCTGTTCTTTTGATGCCACGAACGATACACGGAAATGGATACTTTTATTGTCATAGCCAACTGGCATAATCATGTAGGTCTACATTGTGCGCGTGGCGAAGGCTTCATTCACACAATTTGTGTTTGTTTTATGACATCTCTTGGAAAGGAAAATAATAGATGTATCGTTCGGGTTATGCAAATCTTAAACTCGTTCATAGCATTTTGGTATTTGTGAAAGGTTTCTGGAGATTTGTATTTTTTTTTTAATATTATTTATTTAGAGAAGAGAAATGTGTATGTGTGTGTGTGGGATGAGGGTTGGTGAAAATCAAATCATGAATGTTTGTATTATAGTTTTTATCGTGGGGCCTCTACCCCCTCCCCCCTATTCCCCTCCATCTCTGTGTCTCCGAGATAAAAAAAAAAAAGATGATAAGCAAAATTTGGGCGCCTACGCCGCAATTCTGCATAATCCAATTTACATTATACCTAGCGAGGTCAATAACAATAAATGAAAATGCCGGCGCTACGCCCAGCCTTCCATGCATCCTAGGGAGGAAGGTAGAGAGACACATTTAAGATCTAGAGCAAGATCTATATACAGTGCTACGTACAGTTTACAAAATTACCGAGCCAATAAAAAAAAAAAAAACCAACAGTATGTACCGAAACTGACCCAACCAGTAATGAGCATGGTGACTCGAGTGGGATTCAAACCCCAAACCTCCAGTACTAATGATCCTACGGTCCATTGGAATGAAAACCTGTTTTATTATAAATACACGAGTTTTATAATGGAAAGTTTTGCGATCCACATGTCGATAATGCATGACACAATCGTGCCCTTAGACATGGGGCTTTCTGGTGGCTTATTGGCTCCAAGGGTCCAAGACAGAGCTATGATTGGACGCAGTTATAGATTCGCTTAGCTATCGTGTTTTCATTTTTTTGTGTGGTCTGGGGCCGTTATAATAAAGTGTCTATTATCTCTGTGACTGGCACAGGCAGAATCATGGTACATTGTATAACTCTCTCTGTGGACTTCCACGTAGAATTTACAGAAGTTAAGATAAGGACCCGTCCACAATATTGCCTATATGGTGCTGATGTTGGACGTTAAAACAACAAACATCGCCAGCCTTCACATGCCTTGCTCAGCAGTGAGCCTGCCCAGGGTGGAGTCTGCACTGAGGTCTCTGATGACATGATTGAGATACCACTCGAAGAGTCGAAGTCGCTCTTCCGCCTGCAGCCCGGAGAGCAGGAAACGCCACTTTGCTTCTCGTTCATGTCTTATCGAAAAGATAAACAATACTACACAATGTAAGATGAGAGATTTGGTGATGATACAATGAAGTGCACGTTGAACGCCACTTTGCTTCTCGTTCATGTCTTATCGAAGAGATAAACAATATTATACACTGTAAGATGAAAGATGTGGTGATGAGGTATTCTACCAATACAATCAAGTACATGTTGAACGCCATTTGCTTTTCGTTCATGTCTTATCAAAGAGATAAACAATATTATACACTGTAAGATGAAAGATGTGGTGATGAAGTATTCTACCAATACAATCAAGTACATGTTGAACGCCACTTTGCTTTTCGTTCATGTCTTATCGAAGAGATAAACAATATTACACAATGTAAGATGAGAGATTTGGTGATGAGGTATTCTACCAATACAATCAAGTACATGTTGAACGCCACTCTGCTTCTCGTTCATGTCTTATCGAAGATATAACCAATATTATACAACGTAAGATGAAATATGTGGTGATGAGGTATTCTACCAATTCAATGAAGTACATGTTGAACGCCACTTTGCTTCTCGTTCATGTCTTATCGAAGAGATAAACAATATTACACAATGTAAGATGAAAGATGTGGTGATGAGGTATTCTACCAATACAATCAAGTACGAGGATTGTACATGTTGAGCATCGTATTTTTTTCTTTAATCACTTATCAGGAGTCAGGAGTAACAATGTTATCATTGTACATGTGCTATTTGTACATGTGCTATGTTTGTAATGTGACGGGGTGGGGGTGAATCTGAAAACGATAAGGATTAAGAAGTTACAGTTTACCCATGGTTGTATTTACGTGGTAGGATGAGGTTTGCTGTTAATAGCATGGTGATGATTGGGAGACCACAACTTACCCATGCCTGGCCTGGTATGTGTGTATGAGGGAGAGGGGGCTAAGGTGGTCGACAGACGCCAAACACAGCAAACTGTAGAAGTGGTGGCGCCGAGAAACAAGTAGATCTAGGCACTGATAAGCTGGGAAGCCATTGTTAGCAAAGCAGGCCCAATGTGATCAGTTAGCTCATAGATTTCTATTAATAAATCTGTGGTATAGCTTACTTAAGAAAGGAGAAAATGAGATGACCACATTATCTAGATCTAGATCTACGGGTTTAAGTTTTGGTTATAATAGTATATGTAGCCTTTTGTATCAGGATGCGGGAAGTTAGGAACTGGTCCAACTCTTTTATTGAACTGTCCGCCTCAGCGACTGATTTGTTTGTGTTCCCTAATAATGTATAGAAGTCCAACAGGCATCTCGCATCGTTCTAACACTCTCTGACCCCCATAGCTCAGCCTGAGAGAGAGAGAGAGAGAGAGAGAGAGAGAGAGAGAGAGAGAGAGAGAGAGAGAGAGAGAGAGAGAGAGAGAGAGAGAGAGAGACAGAGACAGACAGAGACAGACAGACAGACAGACAGAGACGCCAATGGAAAGATGGATAGTATCCATAGACATAGAGAATGATTTAGATAGGGAGGGTAAAAGAAGAGCGAGAGACGAAGAACAGACAAAGAGGACTCCAAAAAAATCAGATCTCAATCTGTTTGAGAAACAAGCGTCTCAACTGGGTCAAGAATAGAGTGCCGATGCTAACCGTTTTCCTTGTCTTCCACGGCACTCAATTCTCTTATCAACACCCAACACCCACAGCATTCGCTTGCTTGTGGTTCTGTGTATAGCACAGCCGCCAACCCAACCCGACCAGTCAACTAGGCAAACAAGACGTGGAATCAAATCCATAGAAATAGTGGAAGCCGTTGGTAGAATGGTAGAGGAAACTGGTGTTCGCCTTGGCAAGGCGGATGAGTGCCGAGTAGAAGGTGTGGGTTTGATCCCCGTTCAAGTCATCAGTCTAAAATATGTCTTTCTGTTTATTAATTTGTCCTACTTGTCGGTCTTCAAGCTAAATCTAGATCTGCGACCTCCCCTTTAATCTATTTCCATAGAAATACGCTTTCTGTCGTTAGCTTGGCAGCGCTCTCTACAGATCCTGTCTACTGGAGCCGCGCGATGGACGCTGGGGGTCAAAGGTGACCGATCCGACCCTATCGAATGAGGTCAAGCCTCGATAAGCAACAGCCCCCGATCCTCGGTCCGTCCTCTGGAACTGTCTTGACGCTTAGGAGACGTTTAATTAGCAGAGAGCTTAGCCTTTCCACTAACAAGCCAAACATTTTGTCCTCTGTCCCTCCCTCCCTCACTGTCTGTCGGTGTGTCTGTGTGTCTAGATCCGGAGATCCAGAGCTAGAACCGTTGCGGATCATGGATGCTTAATTTCTTTATGCTGTATCGGCGTGTGCTCGCTCAAGCGGAACCGATTTCTAGGAGAGATCCATGGGGATGGGTGACACCGCCACTGTTGTAGCAACAGACTACAGAAAAATGTGGAAGAAAACTATCCTTGTAGTTTGAGGTCAGTTAGGAACAGCTACTGCATATCTGGAGCCATACACGAAAACTTTTTGAAAGTTTGTAGTTCGAGAGGTTAGTTATTATACCCCCTCTCTGTCTCTCTCTCCTCTCTCTCTCTCTCTCTCTCTCTCTCTCTTGTCTCTCTCCACCTCTCTGTTACTCTCTCTCAGTTGCCTAGTGAGGCGTGAAATGCCCCATATCCCCTCTTTTGCTTCCCGATGCTCCTACGTACATCCCCTCAAGACGGTGTCTCTCGCCTCTTTGTCCCAGGAGGAGAGGAGTGCCGATAGCTCAGTCGGTTAATGCCTTTATTTATTTAACTCTATAATTAGTCTTTGAGTTACTCCGTAGATCATTAATTTTATATTCTGCACAACATTATAATTGATCAAGTAACAGATTCTTTTTGTTCTGCGTTATCCTGTAAAGTAATGTAATTGTTTAACAAACTTGAAGTGGAAACTTTTTAAGGCGAATCTGGACATTGTGAATGCCCTCTTCGATCTCTGGTTGGCTGTGCATGTGTTTGTGGTTATGAACTGGTGTCCGCCGCTCTGTGTGTGGTGGGTGTAGCGAGCTTGTTCGTTGTTGTGCTGATAGAGGGTGGGAGGGTTGGGGCTGTGATGAGATGGCCCCTGCTAGCCACGCACCGCCTGGCCTGGCCTCTGTGTGATCTACCACGACTACCAGCAGCTGCTGCCTCCTCTGTTACCCCGCTCCCTCCCCCGCTCCTCCCTCTCCTCCCTCTCCTACCAGTAGTCCATGTACAGGTTCATTGTACACTACAGTGTGTATTGAGAACCCACCCCCTCTCCTTATCAGCACCGGTCGGCCATTATACACTGTATATATACAGTGTACAGTATTGAGAAGAAGTGATGGGGGGCGTGGTCTCGGGAGGGCTGGCTCAAATCTGTTGTCGCCCGGGCTATAGGCCGAGATCTATCTCGCTACATTAGAGAGGGACAAGAGAGCGGTGGGGGGAGAGGGGGGTGGTGTTATCCAGCTACACTGATGGTTGAGAGCGTGGGGGGAGGGTGAAGGGGGGCGGGGAGGGGGAGACTACAAATCTCCCAGGCCACTAATTGGGCCGATGCGGTTCGATGCGGCTCTACTGTTTGCATCCATTGGGACTGGCGAGCGGCGGCGGTGGTCGCCCCTACATCCAGATCTAGATCAACACGCAGGGAGCGGACGCTTGATTGGTGCTGGATCGAAATCTGGTCTCCTCTCACTGTCTCAGTCGCACCACAGCCAGTCAGGCAGTCGGCCGCACTACCAACTTGTTGATCGGGAACGCTCATTGATTCCGTCTTGTGTGATAGGTTGTACTGCAGTGGATCTAGTTGTTGGACCAACAACCGACTTGTTGATTGAGGAACAACCTTCAGTATTATGTGCATGTGATAGGTTGTACTTGTATATGTAGTGCAGTGAATCCAGAAATCTAAACCATCTAAAAGAAGTTCGATTCAAACAGATCTAGTTGACTTATTCGCTTCAAACCAAAGAAAATACAATCCGTGACTTGTGTTACAACTGTGGATCAAAGGCTACAACGATTCGATCTGAGAGAAATTGTGTGTGTTGGCTATTCTCAAATTCTAAAGTAGGCCTGTTCCTGTCAGTTATTATCATTACCAGGCCCCCATCGACGTTTGCATCAACTTTCAGAGGATGTTGCGGAGGAGAGGAATTTATTCTGGGTGAGTGTACGCCTCCCCCTCTCTCTTTTTTGTTATTCAATTAGCAGCATAATATTATTGTTCTCTTTACAAAACTAATGCGATCAAGCTAGAACTAAGACCTGTTGGTGTGGATGGCTTTATGTCCAGATTTTGTTGTTGTTAATTTTTTGTTATTATTATTATTATTATTATTATTATTATTATTATTATTATTATTATTATTATTATTATTATTATTATTATTATTGTTGTTGTTGTTGTTGTTGTTGTTGTTGTTACCCTTGAGGTTTGAAAAGGATAAAGGTTATCAATCTGGATCTACCTCATCCGGTAATATCTCTCTCTCTCTCTCTCTCTCTCTCTCTCTCTCTCTCTCTCTCCCTGTCCCTCATACTGGTTATCTCCCGAGTTGAGGCCAGGCCCCCAATATCTGTGTGACCGACTCTACTGTCTGTGTGTGCCGTTTGTAAACACTATACCGTGATGGTGTTGGTATCAGTGGCCAGTGCTACCACAGCCTGGATCCATGGACTGTACCGCTCTAGGCTCTATCTCTGCTCTCTCTGCTCTCTCCAGTCTCTAACTGTGCTTGGCTCATCGCGTGTTTGCTGATGCCTCTCGTGTAGTCAGTACCATAACTAGTCACTAGCAAGCCCTGCACCGGGAGCTGGGAAAGGTCAAAGTTTAAACTGGGACTCGACCGAGCATGGGCAGGGGACAGAACTACGGGCAGCGCGAACACTCAGCAGGCCCGAGAATGTCAGATTCTCGCCCAGTGGTCAACGCACAGTCGCTGTTACTGTTAGTGGACCGTGCACGTTCGCACGCTGCCCAACATAGTAATTTGATATATTTTTTTTTCGTTTTTTTTTTCTCTCTTAATCATCGCCTTTATTAACATTTCTACTCCCTTCGTGTTAGTGTTTAAAGTCGAGGTGTACACACCAATCTGTAGCCTACTTATCGATTTGAGCACTATTATTGTTTGTTCGTACACACTCACCAATCTTGGATATTATTCTGTTGACGCAATGTTTAGAAGTTGGGCCTAGAAATAACTGGATTTATAGATTTAACTCCGTAAATGATTTTCTTGTTTAAACATTGGATCTAAAAAAATCCTACACGCAGCAGGTGGTGCCAGCTGAGATTCGAACCTCGGTCCTCTCGCTGCCAGTCCGGAACACTATCCTTGTGATAACGAGTTATCTGCTTGTATTTAATTCTGATGTAACCGTGACCGAACAGCCTTTAAGTCTTAACGTTTTGTCTCCTAAGCTGTCAAATAATAGCATCTGATCTAAGGGAGATCATCGCTTTATTGAATGAAATTTTATTTGCAATTTTGATCCCTCAAGATTTCTCTCCCCATACGTTCTTTTTTATTACTTTTATTTTATTTTTTATTTTTTTTTTGTTGCACTAAGTGATTTTTCTCCGCTTAAGTGAATTTGGCATATTTTGGTTTCTTTCAGTGCCGCTCTTTTGTTTTCTGCTTTATTAACCCTTAGCTGCACTGGTCCTCTTTTTTCTCTCTTGCTTTCTTTCCTTAAAAAAAAAGAAGAATATTCTCATTTCTATCCCTTTTCGCCATATAGGATCTCTCTTGAGACTGAGTGGGTGTTTAATAACTACAGGGCCTAGCTTTCTCCTATCATAATTTTTATGTTCAAGCCAATCTGTAAGCTTATGTGCCGTAGACTAACATTACTGCCTCGATCACAGTGGTTTGACACTTCGTTTTAGATTTCTCTTTTGCAGAACGTTTCTCGTGGAACGCTTCACATTATTTTATCATGGCCGCTCTGTTGTTGTTATTTTTCTCACACAATGGCTGACACTTTACGTGTATCCCATCAAATGATTCTATCGCGGTCCTCAATTTTGTGTGTCTTGCTTCACTCAGTGGAGACACTGACAATCTGAAAGAAAATGCGGATATACAATATACATGCTGCCTGAACAACGAAGGGGAAGATCAGGTTTCAGGAATATTCTGTAATCTGTGTGTCTCTATCTGCCTGCCTGCCTGTCTGCCTGTCTCTGTCTGTCTGTCTGTCTGTCTGTCTGTCTGTCTGTCTGTCTGTCTGTCTGTCTGTCTGTCTGTCTGTCTGTCTGTCTCTCTCTCTCTCTCTCTCTCTCTTTCTCTCTCTCTCTCTCTCTCTCTCTCTCTCTCTCTCTCTCTCTCTCTCTCTCTCTCTCTCTCTCTCTCTCTCTATTTTACCCGCTTCGTCTTTCGTTCTCGATTTATATATCTTTGCCTCTTTCTATATTATATGTCGCTATCTGAATATTAATTGTAATTGATTGTTATCATTACTCTGCTATGGCAGAACCACAGAGACTCTGGGCTTTTAAACTGTGTTGTAGAACCATGATTTTACCTCCGTGTCTGTGTCGTTATGTGTGTGTATGTGTTTGTGCCCACTCTCGACCTTGCGATAATGACTTTTGTGTTGCCCCTATGATAACAGACTCTGGCTATCGCCGAAGATTGTTGTCAACAATATTTCCCCTCATTGCCCTCTAGATTTTATCTCGACCTCCGGCTCTAGACTGTGTGGTGTCTTGTGTTCCAGTTGGAGTTCCGCACTGATAAACCGCCGAGCGTCCCCAGGTCCGCAGCCTTAGAGACTTAGATCTACTGCCTATAGATCCCGATCTCTGAACAGATTATTATTCCTCTTCTCCTTATTGTGATCATCACGTTCAGCACCGTCACCTACCTGCCCCTACCTCCCTCTACCCCCGTCTTTCTACATCTCTCACACTCGCGCGCTACTTTCTAGTTCTACCCTCTATCTATTTCTCTCTCTCTCTCTCTCTCTCTCTCTCTCTCTCTCTCTCTCCCTGATCCCCCTCCTCATTTCTGAACCTTGCTCAGCGATCTGAAGAAGAAAGACATCATTGGATCTCATCTAAGCGTGACCGGGCCCGGATTGAAAAGCAGTTTGGGCCGCATCACTAGACTTGTGGATCTTCAGGCATGGTTGCTGGAGAATATTATAGGCCCCTCAAAGAGATCGCACACATCCCGCCTGGGTTAATACCCCATAACGTCCAGTGCGAGAAGACCATAAAGTCCAGCCCAAGGCAGACCAGGGCTTGCTATTCATAGAGCTAAAGGGGCGGGGTCCTGGAGTCAAGGCGTTGGCATGCGATGCAGTAGGTCCGCGGTTTGAGCCCCGATTTGGCGGCAGCGTTTTTTTCCTTCTTCCTAATGCATTGGTTGGTACATGTACATCTATCAGTATAATGTGACCAACCGAGTACTGAACCCGCGCCAAGGTTCCTTCGCCGTGTAAGATCTTTCTTGATAAGTGAGGCTTAGAGGACGTTAAATTAGAGAGTTCCGCGTTCTCCAATAAAAGACAACCTTCCCTAGCTAACCACAGATCTAGTAGGGCCTTGCCATGAACCTGTGCTGCAAGGCTCATTCGCCGACAAAGTCAGTTGTCCGAGTTTCCATTCTGTATGTGATGCGCGCAGCACATTACAATATTCTCCTTAAAGTACATGTAACTGCCTTAAAAAAAAACAACAAACGTTTTACATACATTGTGTATAGCTTAAGACTGGAGGTCAATATGTCGGCAGAGTCTCCTGATATGTTTCACACGATCGACCTTGAGAAATCACGTCAACGACAGGTGACAAAACCGAGCCGAGCCGGAGCCAATCTTCCGCATCGCTGGGTCCATCCCAGGTCTATGGATTTCATCGGCTCCTCTGCTGCTAGCTCTGTCCATAGTAACAGATGCTATGTGATATTGTAAGATGAATACCGAGACTCCGGGGCAGTATTAGAGGTTAACAAAATGTTGGAGCTGTTTTAGACAAGAAGATGAGAAGGGAAGAAAATAAAAACATAATTTCGCTCCAGGGGTTAAATTCTGAATATTCTTACATGTAATGAAGGTGTGATATTGTACTTCAGTAAGCGAGTTTCAATATGTCCTGTTCTTCGTCCTTTTGTCTGTCTTATTGCATGTATCCCCCCGTCCCCACACTCCCCTCCCCATCAAATATCAGTTGGATTTTTTTCAACGGGCTAAACGGCAATACGGACCTACTCGATATCAATGCCTTGAATAGTACATTGCGTGCCAAGGATACATTTTCTGTTGAAAGCATTGTCCATTTCTGTGTACAAAAAAAAGTGTTGGTATTGCCATTTCTGAAAAGGGCATATCACACCATAGTCCGACTTATCAATCGAATCTCAACTGAAAATAATTTCTGTGGTGGTAATTTTTATTTTCTCTTTAGTTACCAGCCATGGGGATGGGTTTGAACCTTTTAAAAAGGAAAAAAGGGAGGGTGAAATAGGATGGGGATATGACCATCTTGAGGAATGGGGTGGGGGGCATTCCACAATGAATTCCCAATTTATCAAACCATCTCGAGGTAGAGGATTGGAAACGTTGGTTAGTGTCTGCAACTTTATCTCCCCTCCCCCTTATTTTTTGTTAGCTATGGGGATATGTATAATGCCATCTGATTATTTGTCTGCTGACCACCCTAGTGTGACTGATCCACTGGCCCCAAGCACTAATCCCGATAACCCGAGAGGTCCATGCTCTATCGGACATCGCTCGTTCACTGGCCCCCGCCTCGCTCGCTGGACTGGCTCAGTTACCGGGGTATGGGTGATAACCCCCGCTCTCAACGCCCAAATAATGATAATGATTTTTATTTATAACAACAATAACAACAACAACAACAATAATATTAATAATAATAATAATAACAACAACAACAACAACAACAACAACAACAACAACAACAACAACTACAACAACAGCAGCAACAACGACGACGACGACGGTGATGATGATGATGATGATGATGATGATGATGATGATGATGATGATGATGATGATGATGATGATGATGATGATAAAAACGACAACAATAATTAATTGTTTCTGTAAAATGGCGTTCAGTTTTAATCTCTCTTCTGGTTTATTACAATTATACAATGTATCGCCAGTGTGTTTTCTAGGCGCTTACTTTCTCATTATCTTTCATTCAAGCTTCTCTCCATGACCTGTCAACAGGTTGTCATACAGCCATATCCCCACACTGTGTCATTTTTTCTCTGGGACCCCCACCCCCACCCCCTTTCCCTCGGTACTAGGTTTAGGACTCATCGCCCCATATGTATAGCTGTGTATGTGGTGACCATATCGAAACAGTATAGCTATCTTTTTAAATTGAATCTCTCTTGGCGACTGCCCGCCGCGAACTGGTACGATTTTAATCAGGTCCACATTCAATAATAATAGACTGCTTGTGGTAGGTTTTCTTTTTCCTTCCACATGATTTTCCCTTCTTTACAACCCCCCACCCCCAACCTCGCTCTGGTGGTCTTTCTGTTTATAACAGTCTTTACATGGCTTTTTAAAATTCATTTTTGTCTCTTTCTTTTCCCCCCTTTGTATGTATTTAGTATGTACAGCGTGGACATCTTTATAATTGTCATGTCCCCCCATCATGCTTTCAGTCTTGGACAGTGAATGAATGTATTGTATTCCCCGCTCGGCGTCCGTCTCGCCTGAGTTGGTAGGTAAACAGAACTAGATGCCACGGCAGTTCAGTGAATGTAGGCCTGCCAGCTTGACGCCAAAAAAGCGCATCTTATGCCCGTTGTACATCACAAAATAATCACCTCGTTTTTCTCTATATTTGTATAGTTTGTTTGCTGTTTGGGTTGGCAGCTTTATATGAATAGAGGCTTCTGGAAGTTCCGATCTGAGGTGGCCTTTTTTTTATTTTCAGCCTGGGTCTGGGGTACTTGGAAGTGGATTTGGATGAAGAAGAAGAGAGAGAACGGGAGAGAGAGAGATAGAAGGAGCAGAGGGGAGTTTTCATGTTACCCATACAGAATGTAATGGCGGCAAATTTAGTACAGTATATTTATGTGATTAATTTGCCAGTAAAAGTGTTCTTTTGTTAACTGTACAACACTTTAAGGCGCAACATTTTAACGTTTTATCTTGGCAACCGTGTACTTCCCTCATTCCTCGACCTCTCTTTGATATCCAATTTTCAGAAACATTCCTAGATAAAGGAATTAAATGTTATTGTTTAGCCGTAGCCGATCTCTCGATAGTGAAGTGTGTTATCCCGCGTCACTAATCTACCAGAGACAGCAGTCTCATGCGGAATACCTAAGAACCCCCCCCCCCCCTCCTCCAAAAAAATTAATTGAAAAATATTGATAATAATAAAATATAAAAAAAATTAAAAATTTTCTTTTATCATTCTTTACTACCGATGAACTCTGAAACTCCACGGTACCTAAGACAACAGGATAGAACTTTTATATGCGGAAAAATTAAAAACTGGAGTGGGATCAAAGCGACGTTCTTTCCTAATTGATCGTCCTCGAGTTCTCAAAATAGATAATATTCGGTGACGGGATTTCAAAACTATATACCATAGACTTGCTGGGTACACTAACCAACAGCGACAAAGAAAATAAAATATGGCGCTTGTTCTATCCACCCCTACATTATTTTAATATGCCTCTTTCGATAGTCATTTTTATTATAAGTTCGGACCATAATTCCCCCCCCTCCTCCCTTCTCCCGTTCACCCACCCAAGGCAACCGAAAACAACCAGCACCTCACCAAGTAGAATTAAACTCGGGATGGCAGATACCAGGATTATCCGGCGATCAGGCTCTGGATGATATTTCATACCCAATATCGAGTGGATGTCTGTGCTGTGGAAGGTGCGAGCTCTCTCATAAAAAATAATGTCCATTCCGTGCTTGAATCTCGAGTGGGTGTCTGTGCTGTGGAAGGTGCGACCTCTCTCATAAAAAATAATGTCTATTCCGTGCTTGACCTCAAGCATGAAATGGGGAGGGTACAAAATTATAGGTCTGTGTGTGCGTGTGCGTGTGTACGTTTGTGTAATGTTGTGTACGAATGAAGTCGCATTAGAATGAGCTATTTTTTTTAATTATGACCCTTTAGTTTCGCCTTTTCCCTTTTACTTTACATACTAAGATCACGATTAGACATTCATGCGGCTTTTTATGTGATCATAACACATAATGATAGCTACCAATTCTCCAAAAACAGTTCCACATTGCAATATCACCCCCACATATTTAGTTCTTCCCTAATTCTCCTATCTCCCCATATCTATCCCCACTCTTTACTTAGCACTAATATGCCTCTCTAGCCATGTCCCTTACTCACTCAGCCTCTCTCTCTTTTTCTCTCTCTCTCTCTCTCTCTCTCTCTCTCTCTCTCTCTCTCCCTTTCTCTCTCTTCGTCACCTGCGCTC
>RQTK01000465.1:213477-224210 GCA_003991915.1 Elysia chlorotica
ATAATGATAATAATAATAATGATAATAATAATAATAATAATAATATTAATAATAATAATGATAATAATAAAAATAATAATAACAAAATTAGTAATAATAATGACAAGAACAATATCAACAAAGCATTGGAACACACAACAATAACTCAAAAAGCAATTCAAAGTAAACATGAAATTTTGAGCAACAACAAACACAGTATAAGTTAACAAACGATTATTAACACTATCACTGGATTCTCATGATATCATTTTACAACAAGTATTCTTTTCTATTTCTATCTGATTCACCTTGAATGTAATGTCTCTTCCTTTACTGATGATACATTGAATGATGTGATTCTTTGTTGCCTTAATCTTTACATCAATGTGGGTTTGAGCAATATTATGTTTTTATGTATTTCAGTTGCTTTCATTTTGTCATTTATTTGAGTGTCGCTGTAATTTGCCGTGGGTTTTTATTGTTTTTATTTTGGAGTGTGCTGTGAATACTGAAAAATCACCATATACTATTTTGTCTCTACTATGTCAATTCTAAAAAAAAAAAAATCAACATCAAGTCTAAGATTTCTCTTCTTTTCCATTGATTCCTTTCTTTTTCTAATTTTTTTTTTGAACTGAGGGCAAATGAATGTTTTTTCCCACCTTGCTATTTGCTATGGCTAACTTTTCTTCTCCTAACACTGGATGATAAGAAGAGATATCATGCACTGTTACCGCACCCATTCCACTAGTGGATGTTGTATGCCAATGAAGGTGTAAAACGTCCATGAACCCCTTTGTCTCTCTTGCCTTTCTATGGCGTTCTCTCTGTCTACAATGGGTTGGGGGGAAAAGAGTTAGAGCCAGAGTGTAGGATGAAATGCGTAGGAGAATAATAATATTCACTTGTCTATAAATGATAGATGGTTGTTTATTGTGTCTTCTCTGCCTTCTACTCTTGTTTCTTACTTTCTATTTTGATTTTTCTTTAACGGTTTTGAAGCTAGATGCCTGCAAGTTTCCAGTAATTTGATACTTATCTGAAAATCAAAAAGCCACTAAACAATTGGCACTTATGGCAGGGCTGTGTTGTAATCGTGTCCGTGAATATCAAAGAAAACTGCACTTGTTCTGATTTAAATGAAAGCTAAACTGTTGTATATATCCGAGGCACGGTATAACTGTTCCTATTTTCTGCATGGATTGTTCATTCTGAAAACAAAACAAAACAAAAAACAACCCTTTGGCTTATGTTGTGTGTTGACGTGGTTTTTCAGACAGGGCTAAAATTGCTCAAATAATGGCAAAACGAATAAAAGAGTTGAATGTTTAACACGTCCCTTTTATGTCCTGCATCTTTATTCTGTCAGCTCTCATGAAGGTTGCTCATGAACGTTTTACACCTTTCTTGTTGCAGACAACTGTCCTTCCACCAGCAGTGGTAGTGGCATCACCACCGAAACCACAAGCCTCACCACCCCCGGCTCCCCCTGTAGTAGAGTAGGTAGTACTACCACCACTAACACCACAAACAGCAGCAGTGCCTCCAGCAAGCCTCACACTAGCTCCCCTGTTCCGCCCCTAGCGGCCAGTGCCGATGGACTTGCACCTTTTTCACCATCATTGCCTTTGTCATCATCGACCTCCTACTCCTCCTCGCCTCCCACCACCTCCACCACTACAACCACCACTGGGAGCTCCCATAGGAGCGGCTCTCCCAAAGAGCCCGCCACAAACTCTACAGACACGAAAGACATCAGTATTGGTGGTAGCGCCGCGGGGCCCCCCTCCCCCTCCGCCATGCCCCACCCTCCATACAGACACGCTGGCTCTGTGAGCTCTGAGGCGGCCGCCCTCAACTTCTACCACCAGCATCATCTTGTGCAGCAGCACCACCACCACCAGCAGCAGCTGCAACTGCAACAGCAGCAACATCACAGAGGAACCCTTGGGTCCACCCCAACATCCACACCATCGTCTTCATCATCATCACACCCTCGGCTGTCGCCCAGCACCAACCACAAACTTGCATCCCCCGATGTCCCTGCCAGCCCGAATGCTCCCCCACCCCCACAGTCCCCCCTCACCACCAGTGGCCTTTCCCTGGATCCCAGGCACTTTGCGCCACCCATCTCGCCGTTCTACGCCTTCCCAGGAAGCCCCTTCCACCCAGCCTTCCTGCCGCTCAACATGGTGAAAGCCGAGGCAGCGGGACTTGTTCCTGGACTGTCGGGACTTCCCACAGGGCCCGGGACAGGAAGTTCAAGCTCCAGCGCAAGGGAGACGACCAGCAGCACGGGCAGCAGTAGTGCCCCCTCCACGCCAGGGGGGCTGGACACCGCAGCTGTAGCTCGGACAGTCAGGGAGCTCCTCTCCATCAACAACATAGGCCAGCGCCTGTTCGCCAAGCACGTGCTGGGTTTGTCCCAGGGTACCGTATCTGAGCTGCTCTCCAAGCCCAAGTCCTGGGACAAGCTCACCGAGAAGGGCCGTGAGTCCTACCGCAAGATGCACGCTTGGGCGACAGATGACGCAAATATCATGGCCCTCAAGGCTATCAGTCCAAAGAAAGGTAAGAGACTTGTCATAAGGAAAACTCGTGTTAAACCTCATAGAGTAAATATCATGGCCCTCAAAGCCCTTAGACTAAAAAACATCGACAGACTTATCGTAACGCTCGTTCAAAGAAGAGTTAAGTTGAGTTGGTTTAACTTCCAACGTCAGCACTATATAGGCTATATTGTGGACTGTTCCTAAGACTTACACCTGACAATTTTATGTGCTGCCACACGCAATACAGGGCGGGTATACCATGACTCCTGTCTCAGTCGGTCACATTGAACTGACACGGACCCAACCAGTAGGGGGCAAAATCACCAAGGCTTGAACCTCCTGCGTCGGAAGCCGATTTTTTTACCCCAGGGCTACCACTCCCCCCTAGTCCAAAGAAAGGAGATAACTTGTCGTGAAACTCATCTGAAGGAAACTTTACATTTCAGTGGTATCACAGGAATATACACCTGTTTTATTTTTACAATTTAACATTATACACATTGCACAATATACCCAACTCATCCTGAGAGAATATTAGGCCCTGCATAGCATATTGAGAGAACTCTGTTGGCTCTCAGGGTAGTGGGTCAACGGCTGCAATAACATGTTCATTAATGTCTAGTCATTTCTTTTCTCAGTGATTAAAGAAAGTTACATGTATTTTGAATTCTGCAGCAGATAATTTGTTTCAGATTTGTTTTTACTGGTTACTGTCCTCATGAAAATGTACACACATAATTATAGTAATTCTTAAAACTGTGTAGTGTAGTGAAATACAGTTGAATTTAAACTAAAGTTTGGCAAACACAAATTACTAGGGTATAGGTGGATTATTTTACTTTTATTTGTTTGTGTGTGTGGTTAAGTAAGGTTGAGACGGTGCCAATGATTGTAGAATCTAGTACCATTTATTTTCTATAGTATGAGATTGGTTGTGTTTGACCCGATTCCTCTCCATCTTCACCCAGGCACGCAAACAATGGCGCCCAACAACTCGTACAAGGAGAAGGAGGACTCTGTGACAGAGGAGCGCATCGCTAACATCCTCAACGAAGCCCAGGTCGCCATGCACATGAAGAAGAGCCTAGAGCAGGTACTGACTTCAGGCGGTGGTGCTACCAAAATATTAAACATATTGTCACTGAATAAGCAGATATCATATCTTTTTTTTTTTTTTCCTCTGTTTTGATACGTTGATAAAAGAAGATTTATTCCCGTGGTGGTAGGCCAAATTCTATGATGCTTTTTCTTTACTTAAATGACTGCAAACCTATTCATTTTAATTTTATCAGCATGGGATGTAAAGTGATCCATTAAACCCGTTAAATGCTAATGTCGGAGATATGCTATTGTACTAGCTAATGACAATATTGTATCTCAAGAAGTACAGAAATGATGTGTATTTCTAATCCTTTTGTGTTTTTGTATATTTTATATTTGTTAGAAAAAAAAAAGCGGGGTGATGGTGGCAAAGACATGGGTTTCAGGTTGTCACGAAGAATGTCTGTAAAGAAAAACTAGCTGTGAACCAACAGTTTTTGTTGAAATCACTAATGTATGGTATATTTCTATAAAATTCCTAGCCTGTGTAACTATTATCAGTCCTTAACGATTGTAGTACTTGTGCATTGTGAGTTAGACAAATTTGTTTCATTAAAAATTTTGTGTGTGTTCCATGATCAGTCTTCTATTAACTGCAATTTTGATTCCCTCTTCTCCACTACTGGCGGCCCTACAGCAGCAAGTTGCCAACGCTGTGGTGTCCAGCATCTACCACCACGAGCTGTCCAAGATGGGCGGGGTGCCTCCCTCGCCCTCCCCCCACCACCACCCGCCTGGCCTGTCAATGCTGGGCTCTCCAGGTCTGCCGCCTTCCTCTCTCGCCAACGGCCCAGTTTTCTCCGCAGTCTCGTCGTCATCGCCAGCGAATTTCCGCAGCAGCAAAGCCTCGTCTCGAGCAGACGGTGGCGGCAGCCGGCATAGCGTGGATTCCTCAGAAGGAAGACGGCACCACCACTCGGGTGGGTCTGCCTCAGGCACAGCGCAGGACGAGGCAACATCCGCGCAGGAGATGGTGGCCAGGATCTACCGCCAGGAGCTGGAGAAGCTGAAGAAAGCTGCAGATGCCGCAGGAAACATCGCGGCCAGCGCTATGTATGCTCAGGAGCTCGGCCGAATAAACAGTAGTAGTAACAACACAAACACTAAAACCGACTCAAACAGTAATCGCTCAGTCATTGATGATAGCAGTGACAACAACAATGTGCCTAAATCTTGTTCATCCTCACCTCTGTCCAACCTGTCGTCATCATCGCCGCTAGCTCCATCAAGCAGGAACAACCACAGCCACCACAAGCTGCACCAAGAGCACTTGCAACCAAAGCAGCCCCTCCAGTCAAACCTGCTACTGCCTCAGCACGAAGCCACATCCCCCGCCTCCATTGCCTTTCCAAAGTCTGAAGACCCAGGCAGTCCAGATACGGCGCCACTTGCCCTGGACTACCGCATCAACAGCTCATCGAGGCCCCTCAATGGTCTCTGCCTGAAGACGGAGCCCATGGACAGTGGTGCCAATGACAATAACAACCTCTCGGACTTGACCAACAACTACGGAGCCATTGACCTCAGCAAGCCATCGTCCCACACGGCTTCGTCCAGCCCCCGATCATCTCCGGCCACCAGCGACTCTGGCGCCCACACAGGCAGTGCGTTTTTCCAGGTGAACCCCAGGCTCAATGGCCACACGTCATCTTCGTCCACTGCCACCCCACTGGTGGGCAGTAACATCAGCAACAAGGCCAACAACCTCAAGTCCTCCGGGGGAAACGCCAGGGTTCTAGGGGAGAGCACCAACTCCGCCAGCAACCCGGTCACTCCACTGGCAGCCCAGGGACAGCCTCAGGGAAACTCCGCCACACCAGGGACTGGTGGAGTGGCAGGAGGGCCGAGATACGGGTCTGTACCGCCCTCCGAGTGTTTGTCCCCGCTCCAGCGCATGCAAAACATCGCCAACTCGCTCAATTCGCGCGGGGGAGGCAGTGGGGGCCCCCCGGGCTCGGCATCCACTCCCCCTGGTGGGCCGGGCAGCAAGCCGCTGAGGGCCGTGCTGCCCCCGATCACCCAGGAGGAGTTTGACCGCTACGCCAACATGAACACGGACGAGCTGGTCAAGAAGGTGAAGGAGACGCTGTCCCAGTACTCCATCTCCCAGCGCCTGTTTGGCGAGAGCGTGCTGGGCCTGTCGCAGGGCTCCGTGTCAGACCTCCTGGCGCGGCCCAAGCCCTGGCACATGCTCACCCAGAAGGGGAGGGAACCCTTCATCCGCATGCAGCTCTTCCTGGAGGACACGGAGTCCATCCCCAAGCTGGTGGCCTCCCAGTACCGCATCCCGCCAGACAAGCTGATGAGGTCCAGCTCGCGAGGATCCAGTGAACCTGGTAAGCTGTGGCTCTCCATTTATCTATCTTATCTATTGACCTGTGGCTGCGCTCACAGACTTTTCCTTTTTTTCCCTGTTGCTTTTAGTTTTATTTTTGTGTTCCTTAATTCCAAGCTTTTCATTTCCAATCCTAATAAGATTTTTTTTAAATTTGAAAATTACTTCATACTGACATTTTTGCATTTTCTAACCAGAGAGTTCCTGTTAGTGTTTTCTTTGTTTCAATTTATGACTTTTTTTTGTTTTTCTTACTTACAATTTTATGATCTCAGATCATTTGAGCCCAACCACTTATGTTCTTTTTTGAGTGCAGCCACTACTGAAAATAATAAAACTTTTGTTATGCAAAGTTGAAATCAGTTGAGACTGATGCATCCCCTCCCCCCTCTTTCTCTCTCTCCCTTTCCTCCTGTGTGTCTGAAAAATTTGTGTAGCAAGATATGTCCCCAATAGTTTGTTTTTAGATGATACTGGTTAAGTCAAAAACTTAAAATATACTAGTTCAAGTGTTTCAATTTTTATCTCCTCGACACAAAAGATTTTTTTAAACCCATTCTGTTAACCTATTGCTTGTAAATGGCTGTCCAAAGATTTTCTCCATATATAAATAGATTTATAAAATAACATCAAACATGTTGATATAACTTTGTCTTTCATCTCTCCCAATGCTTTCCTAGAATACGGTATGTTCTTAATCCTGAAACTGGTGTGTTGTTTTAGTTACAGACCTCTTCATTTTCATAACAATATCATCATCACAACATTTTGGAGTGAAAGCCTCCTTATTTTTTATGCTGTCAAATTTGACACCAAGCCCACCTTTTTGTTTTGGTGAAGGAAGGGGGAGGGGGGAGGGATTGAAAATAGCTACTTTAACTTTATCTTAGCTGATCACAAACTATTTTCTTGTGTTTTTATTTCTCAGCACTGTTTTTTTTTTCTTCTTTTTCGCACATTTTTACTACCATTTGATGTGCATTAAAAGACTCCATCTGCTTTTTTGGTTATAAAGGTGTGCCAAAATATACAGGTTCTATTTGAATGTTCAGAGCCATTGAAGAAAAATGTTATATGCTGGTTATAAAATAAAAGAAACAAGCATAGCATACAATAACTTCATTGATGGTTCTTTCATTCGGATAGAACATGTTTATTCTGTCAGCGCCAATTTTTACCAAAATGTAGATGGTATCCTTTTAATGTCACCACAAATTTAGTTTTTTTTCCAACTGCCCTTCCATTATTTTATGTCACTAAAATTTACTAGAAATAATTCTTTTATATATCAAGTAACAGATGCCAAGTTCTTAGGTAGTGATGCACGGGCATAAGCCACTCTAAGAAAGCTGTGGCATCTTTTACTTGATCCATTGTCCCTGTAGAGTTTAGACTTGGCTAGTTCTGTAGAGTAGACAGGCTTTTCGTGTGTTGCTTTCTCAAGCAGATTAACCAGTCTAGTTTATTTATTCTATTTTGGCCATCCTGCCAGATAGAGATTAATACACTGTGAAGTGATAATTACTATTGCCTCTTAAAACTTTGCTGTTCCACATAAACATGAAACAAAAATAATAATGAACGGATTCGTGTTCTTTCTCGCACCGTTTCCCTTTTCAACCTGTCTCATTCACGCACCCCCCTGCCCCCTTCCCCATTCACAGCAACACTTCATACTTTTCCATCTTCGTATCTATCTATTTGTCTACCTGCCTGTTTACCATCTGTCTCTTCAACGATGCATTCTGAACTTTGTCATCGTTCCATCCATCCATCCATCCACCAATCTTCTATTGCATCTTTACGAATATCTAGATACATAATAGGAATGTGTTTTTTGTTCAGACATTAATTGACTATCGTGGCAGCAGAAGTGCTAGTGGTTTTCCTGTAGTAACTGCTGCAAACAGGATAAGCTCGCCCATACTTTATAAATAGTAGCATCAATTTAAATTGTAAAGCACTGGGCTCCTATTCGGAAGATCCCCGTTTGTAAAACTAATGTGACTGGCTGAGAAAAGAGCCATGGTAACTATCTCCGCTCCGTCTCTGACCCAGGGGTACATTAAGTTGTCCAGTGTTAGTCTTGTGACCCATCTGCGATAAAGCCTGGCTGCTGGCATTGGATGGCAACTAACTAAACAACGAACCAATCAGTGCTGGAAAGAGAGGGAGAGATAGTAATTATGTCAGAGGACAATGTTTTGGTGCGAACTAAGTTTTGTGCTTTGAATGCATCCAAGTTGCAGGATAAATTTTTTACTTCACATTATGACCATAACAACACTTAGTTTGTTTTGGGTTTATTTTTTATTTTGTTCGTTTCAATTATGTTTTGTTTTGTTTTGTCAGAATCTGTTTTTTTTTCCTTTTCACTTTTTATTATTATTTTCTTTCTCCCCATCTTCCTCACCTTTATTTCACTTTAGATCCCCCACTTGAAGTGTGTGCAAGCTCACGTAGTCAGACTAGTACTAGCCTCCCCCTGCACCAAGCACCACAACTCCCTCCACCTCCTCCTCCTCCTCCTCTCCAGCCTCACACACAGCAGCTGTCCCCCCTCTCACTGTCCTCCTCCTCTAGCCGCGGACTCGGCGCCTTCACCACGCCATCTTCCTCCTCCTCCACCTTCTCCTCTTCCGCAGCGTGTAAAGGCGAGCCGGCGTCTCCGGCCTCGCCTAGGTCGTCCTGCTCCCCCGCCTCCCCCTCCCTGGCCTCTCCCCCCGCGCCCCTACCCGCCCCCTTCTCCTACGGCCCGCCCTTTTTGCCGTCACCCAGCATCCTAGCGCCCACCCCTCTAGGCTCCCCCTCCTTGTCCCAGCACCATCAGCACCAGAGGTTCCCAAACCTGCACCCCGGGCTCCAGGGCCTGACACCCCCAGGGGGAATTCCCCCTCTTCCCGAGCACTTCAGCTCTGCTATTTTACCCCCGACCACAGACCTCCGCCTGTGGGGCACAGCGCCCAACGCGAGTAGCGCCTCTTCCCCTCCCCTTCCTCCTCTCCCTCCTTCCTCCCTTTCCTCCTCCTCCTCCTCGTCTGGTCTGCCCCCCACCGCGCCCCTGACCTTCCCGTCCTCCATGCTGGAGGTCATAGCTATGACCTCTGAAATCGACACCCTGACCTTGACCTCGCGGGTCAAGGACGTGCTCCAGTTCCACAACCTGGGTCAGAAGCTGTTCGGCGAGGCGGTGCTGGGCCTATCCCAGGGCTCCGTGTCCGAGCTGCTCTCCAAACCCAAGCCATGGCACATGCTTAGCATCAAGGGGCGCGAGCCGTTCATCAAGATGCACCTGTGGCTCGCCGACCCCCAGAACGTGGAGCACCTTAAACTCTACCAGACCCAGATGAAAGGTAGAGAGATGATCGCGCTGTCTATCTATCCCAGCCCTAAAAGGCAAAGGCTTGCCTTATAAATCCGGCCCATCCATCCATCCATCCGCGCCAACAGTTTGACAAAGAAAATTTTGTTCAAGAAAACGTGCAATAAAAGATCAGATTTTGGTCAAGGAAATAAAAATATATTTTTTTAAAAAAGAAGAAAGAAAAAAAATGATCCAAGATTTATTCTGCACTGAATTTATAACTTTTCCCCAAAGAAATTGGACTAGTAAAGCGAAAGCTAGAGTATATGACTTTTCACCAAAGTAATTGGACTTGTAAAGCGAAAGCTAGAGTATATGACTTTTCACCAAAGTAATTGGACTTGTAAAGCGAGAGCTAAAATTTATAACTTTCCCCTAAAGAAATTGGACCAGTAAAGTGAAAGCTAGTAGGGTAGTATGGCGAATTCCGGCGGTGTTTGGTACTGGGATGGTCGGCTGATTCACGTCCTGCTTGCCTGCCAGACATACAGCATTCATACATTCATACATACATACTCGCCCCCTATTATACCATTATACTCTGTATCCGTATACTTCTATATATATCCACCCCCTCTGCCTGCCTAACTGTGGTCCCCCCACCTCTCTGTGTTCTGCCGACTGCCTTGTGACGCGTCCATACTTTGGTGCTGCTGCTTCGTCGTACACTGTGCCGACTTTGTTGTGTCCGCTGATGACTCCTGTACCAACAGGCTCTCGTTATATACCCTGCTGGTTGCATTTCTCCGATCATCATCCTCTTTGTTGTTTTCTGTGCCCCTTGGAAGTTGTTGTCGCTCCTGTCGCAGTTTGCCAGATGCACAGGTATCACAACAGGCAATAAAGCGGTGCTTTTTGTACGGTCTCAACGATAGCTCCCCTGCATCTTTTAATAAATTAATATATATAAACCAGGCCAGGCATGATGGAGGTACTTCTTGTATCATCACCCTTTATAACATCCTTAAATAATAATAATAATAATAATAATAATAATAATAATAATAATAATAACAATAATAATAATAATAATAATAATAATAATAATAATAATAATAATAATAATATCAGATATCACTGTAATTTTTTCGTCTAGCCTACAACAAATCATAATTATAAAACTGGAACTACAATGTACTTGGTACACTGCTATTAATTTTATTCTCGTTGGATTGGCTAATCGATGCCAATGATCACAGTATTTTTGTCAGATGAAGAATCTCAAAAGAGTGTTGGACTGTCCCTTGCCAGCCTCTCTCCGTCGTTTATCAGAAGCATGGTTCTCTAAGTGGTCTCGACGCCAGCGGCTGCTGTGTTGGCCATTCTTACTAGTACTTGGTCTTTTGAAGTACAGTATAAGGTGCCACTCTATTCTCTTCTCTGCCCCTCTCCCCTCTCTCCC
>RQTK01000465.1:226053-241185 GCA_003991915.1 Elysia chlorotica
ATAAATATTTTCTTTTAATTGACCTGATTGTTTTCCTTTTCGCAAGTCTTCAGAATAGAGTGCTATGTGAACAGATCACCTATGCCTCAATGTCTCCACTGCCTTTGTGGTTAGCCTTGTCTAGGTGTTGTAGGTGTTGTTGTTTTTTTTCAAACTATAGATGTTTTTTTTCCACCTATGAAGCTGGTGCATTGTATGTCGGTAGGATTCCTTTGTTTTATGTTTCTTGAGAATAGAGCTCCATGTGGAAATAATATAAAAATAGCTTGAGAGGAAAGGACCAAGGGAAAAAATAATACATTGTACACAGAAAAGACTTCGCCTTTATTCCGTAGATTCGTGTGCAAATACACTACTCCGATTTCTTGATAGGTATTTGTTTGTTGTGTGCTTTATCCTCAATGAAGAGGAACACAATAGATGTTTAGCCCTTTCTATTCTTTCCTTTAAATGTTTTTCTTCAATTTCTTTTTTGCGTGGTATTTTTCATTTCGCTTTTCCCTTCTGTGCAGTATCCTTGACTCTTGAGTTGGACAGACTAGGCTAGAGAGGAAGATAATGGATTCAAACTGGTATATTTAATCGACAACTTTTTTGAAAATAGGACAGCATCGTAGATTTTTGTTAGCTACACAATATTTATAGTTCAATGTTTTTCATTTCGCTTTCAGGTATGTGTTGTTTTTAAACGTATCATTGTAAATTTGGTCGCTGTTTATATTTATAAACGTCGTTCTTTCGCGTTGTAATGTATCATTCTTGCATGAGCTGATGAAGTATCATTAATTTTGATCAGGCTATGTTTGGATCTGCTGTTGTTAACTTTTGGCATCCAGGCTTTGTCTTTGTTACGTTTGTAAACACATTGAGGTCGTTGCCTGCTAAAGTGACAAAAATGATACAAATTATTGCCACATTATATGATTATTCAATTTTTTTTTCAATTTCTGTGTGAATCACTCAAAGAAATTCCAGAGCATGATTCCGTGTAGATCTCTTCTTGTTGGTCTGACGGGGTGCCGGTAGCTATGTTGACTAATACTCTTGTCTATAGATCAGGAGGTCCGCGGTTCGAACTTAGCTGACCCGGATCCGTATCGATTCCTTGGAGAAGAAAAGTGGTGTAGAGCCGATCAAAGATTATTCAACTTATAATGGAAGTCCTGGAACAAACAATGTGGACAACCGATCCTTCAACCCTCTATTGGCCTAGACCAAAACTTACGTGATGATGGATGGGGACGCGCCCTACACATATGCCAATATATAATGATCAATTGATATTACAGATATATAAGCATGTTCGCTATGTGATCAGACGCGCTAGAATCGCTTGTGTGTCCGCTCTAGTATTGTCGCTTTCTGCTTTCTGCTTACTGTGTGGATTGTACCTGCTTTATTCCAACCCCACGGCGCGCTTCACTTAAACTCAATTATGCGCGCTGTGCGAATACACTTACATACAATGGTATACTTTATACATCCTATAAACACTATTTACATTAACTAAGATTATTATGCAGACCTAATATTCATTTTTTAACTAACAAACTTATGTATTGGATATTTACTTATTCTTCCCTCTCCCCACATTTTTTAAGAAATGTATGTTCTGTGTCTTGATGTACTTTCAACATTTTGTTATCTAGAAGCTAGTCGTTAAATTTCAGTTCCAGGTGTTATCTATGATGGCTTATCTAATAAAGGTGCCTGAATAAGCATACATTTCCATAGTATTTCAATGTTAAAATCTGATCTTAGTTGTGGCTTCCTAGAAATAACGCTCGGTGTTTGCCAAAATGTAATTGAGTATTAAGTTATTAGGATTGCTCACAGCTTACTTTTTCATCTTCAGGCTTTGAAAAATGTCTAATTTATTATTTTAAATCATTGGATTAACTACATGTTTTGTCGTCGATAAAGCCTTTATTCCCTTACAACTCCCACACAATTATGCCCCCCTCTAGATATATTTAGAGATGTGAACACTTCACTGGATTTGTTCTTTAGATTGGTAATATTTTCTCCACAAATACATGTATTAGTGTTGACCTCAACGATGCCAGTATTTGTGTATGTATACCTCCACTAGCGACACTCTAACCTTCATCTCCGCTCTTCTGTCCTTCCACAGCCCACAGACGCCGCAAGAGCAGCATGGAGCAGCACAGCAACAGCGCTAGCGCCTCGGATCCACAGCGAAACGGCGGGGCCGTGGCGGGGTTCGATTCCCCGAGCACGCCGTCCCAGCCGAAGCGGCCGCGCGTGTTCTTCACGGAGGAGCAGAAGGAGTCCCTGCGGCGCGCGTACGCCCAGGACCCGTACCCGAACCAGGGCACCATCGAGGCGCTGGCCCGCTCGCTGGGCGTGGGC
This sequence comes from Elysia chlorotica, assembly GCA_003991915.1. Classification (NCBI taxonomy): domain Eukaryota; kingdom Metazoa; phylum Mollusca; class Gastropoda; family Plakobranchidae; genus Elysia; species Elysia chlorotica. The sequence continues at coordinate 228,427 of RQTK01000465.1, forward strand.
GTGAAGACGGTGATCAACTGGTTCCACAACCACCGCATGCGGGCCAAGCAGCAGCAGCACCACGCCGGCGCCTGGGACAGGCCGGCTAGCGGCGGGGGAGGGGGGGGAGGGGACGACGCGAGGTCCGGGGGAGGGAGCCTTTCGATCAAGTCCGAGTTGGACGAGAGCTCCAACCAGAGCGACATGTCGAGCGTGTCTGGTGACATGAACAACAGCAGCAGTAGTTACCAGGGGCTTCCAGCCTCGGGTGTTGGCGCTCTCCCTCCCACAGTGACCTCCTCGGTCTCCGCCTCGCTACCCTCAGCCCTGACTGCCAACTCCAACTCTGTCGGGAGCATCATCACCGCCGGCGGTGGGGGAGTTACCCCTGCCGACCTCAACCAGTGGATGTTCCCCAAGTTCGAGCCCATGAACCCACTGCGGAAGGTTCACAACAACTTCATCTCCGCCATCGGCTCGGGCGGAACCGTCGCCCTTGGCAACGACGAGGACAACAAGGAGAACAATGGCGGCCTCCCTGACGACGACATGGACGAGCCAGACTGCCTGGACGCGACGACATCATCATCAAACATCAACAACAACAACGACAAGGAAAAGGATGATGACAACGGCAGCGACGACCAAGACGAGGATAACGATGAAGATGATGATGGTGATGATGAGAATGACAACGAAAACGAGAACCGGCCGAGCAAACGGCAGCGCACGAATGACTCGGCTGAGAGTTCGAGTCCCAGCAGGACCTTCTCCGCCCCCAGCGGGGCTGCCTGGCAGGCAGGCGGTGTCTAGTGGCGCGTCCAGCACTAGCGCCAGCACGAGCGGCGTGAACAAGCGGAAACGCTCGCAGCCCCAGCGCGTCTTTGAGGGAGCCCAGCTGGACAAGCTAGGCTCCGCGTCAGGGTCCTACTCAGGCTCAGCCGTGTCACCACTGGCTCAATCTGCCAGGGTAAACGACGATGAAGAGAGCCAGGCGATGTTGCTAGGCTACACCAACGATGACGACAACGATGGTGGTGGTGATAACATGGATGGTGTCAGAGGATACCTTGTTGAGGAGCAGGGTGATGATGTTGATGATGATGAGGAGGAGGAGGATGGGGTGGGTCAAGACGACGGCCCTGCTGTCCCCTGTTTTAACAGTGTCTCCCTGAAGAAAGGCGGGGAGTCTGGTAGCCAGGCTGATGGTACCAGTAACCAAGGGGCAGGAGATGCTTGAGCTGCCAGAGATTCAGGGGGGATCTGGATAAAAGCTCCCGATAAGTCTTCCTCTGAAGCCCGCACCAGACCAAAAACAAAACAAAAAAACAAACTAAAATAGAATGGAAAATGGCTGTTGAACCTTACAAAAAAATGCTCACCAGAAAGTTTGCAAAAAATTCTGTAGTACATGTATGGTGATATAGCCCAAAGCCCGAGACCTTTAAAAGGTCCCCCAAAATAAGCTTCCATGGCCTGTGCTTTGCTGGAAGTCCTGTGATTTGAACTAGTTGAACTAGACACGTTGTTGTTTGACCATTCTCACTGCCATCTGCCTCGCGTTCCTCTGACAAGAGAAGCGCAACACGAGGCCAGACCACTTGTTACTTGACTCAGCCTAGCTAGTATTTCTGATCTTTGCTTTCCGCGCGCCCAATCAAAGCTGTGCCCAGTGGCCTAGACACACTCCCTCCGTGGGTGTGTTCCTTGTACAACGAATACACTCACACCAACAACCTTCAAACCATAGATAGCTCACACCTTCATCCCCACAAACAGACTCAAACGACCATTCATTAAGTTCTCCTTGCTTCTAGTTCTAGCTCTTCATATTCAGTTTGAAAAGCTTTTTATTTCATGTTTCTCTCCATAAACATAAAAAAGACTACTGGACGGAGCAGGAATGGATTATTGGACCCCCAGTTAAAAAAACACCACATAAACTGATTAAAACGCTTTATTTACAATATTCGGATTCTAGAAAACTATCCAGCATTCATACTAACATGCCCAAAAGATTTGTTGTGTGCTTTGCAGGGATGTGGATGACGACAGGCCTCATTTTCAGTCCATTTATTTTTTTTAAGTTGTATTATAATTTTGTTGACTTACAATTGCCTGCTGTAAACCAGAAACAAAAACAAAGCCTCATGTGTACATTTGTGCACTGCTTACTATTCCTTGCCCCCCCCCCTTTTCCCTCCTTCTCTTCCCTGCCTGCCATTATCTTAACTTGCACCATTGAATTTTGTCAATACTTAATATTCCTTTTTTGTTGTTGCTCCTGTATGTGCAAGTTTTTTTGTTTTTTTTTTCTCCATATAACAATATATACACACGTCAGCTTGTGTGTAGCCTCAGCCTACAAGTGTTCATTTCATCAATATATAAATTGTTTACTTTATATTTTGTGTACAGATTTCTGTTGTTTTTTATGGTTTTCCCAGTCGGATCTGAAACAAAAATGTTGTTTTTGGGGTCATCTCTCTCTAGCTCTCCACCCATCGTGTTCTTTATACATGAAAAATATTTTACTTTCTCTAGCAAGAGAATCTCAAGTCAAAATAGAGAAATCTGGAAAGTTTGAGACGGTTTTTTTTTGTTGTTTTTTTTTTTTACAGTCTCACCATTCATTGAATGTCAGACAAACTAGATCTTATTTTTTTCCTTGGAATCTCTTTGATATGAGGAAAAATCTCCTCATAACCAGCTCTATCAAGTCGGGGTAAAAGCTATTTGAAATGGGGATTTTTTTCCCCCTGTTGTAATGTTATTTAGGAAATTAAATTTATTGATATGGCAGTCTTGTGCACTGACTACCGTGAATAGTTAAGGGTAAGTTGTTGAGTTTTAATTCTCCAATCTTATGTGTTGTCTAAGCCATACTATTATTTTTAGTAAACTTTTTGTGTTCTCTCTTAGTTTTGATTGAAATATAATTCTTTATGGAGAAAAGACAAAAGTTTGTGATTTGAGAAGTAAAGGATCTATTGCTTCACCTAATATCGGTGATACCGTGGCTGGTGTCGAAGTCTATCAGTATTTCTCTCTGTGATCATCAATGTAAGCTTTAAGCATTATGTGCAGCAGCTATCTCACTAAGTGAATCCAGTTGTAGTTCAGATCTAGACACAAACAAAAAACAAAGAAAAGACGCAGGCCTCTACATAAATATCAAGACATGTTATTAAGACTGGATTAGTGAAATAATTTCAACATTTGGATTTGATTGGAAGCTTAACATTTCTATGAATATTTTCTTCCCTAGTCTCAATACATATATTGAAGTATTCCCTGAGATCAGTTCTGGACTGCAACTGCATTCATTCTCGCGACTGGTGCTGTACTCTTTCTTGCTGTGGATAAATTCTATACTGTTTTATCAAATCAAAATCAAAATTATATCTGTGTTGTCCTCTACCAAACAGTAGCACTTGTCAGGGTATATATAAACATTTGGTGGGAAAGCTTTGAATAGGTTTTTCACTGCAGTGGAAGTTTTTATTATGTTTCAAATTAAATACATGGCCATTGTACCAGGTACAATGATTTCCTGAAACTGAATCAGACTATTTCGCATTTTAATATTAGTGGGCTTGCCAGTATTAGGATTTTTCCTGCAGTGTTTTTTAAGACACACCTCCTCAGTTTCTCTATAGATACTGGGTTACCTCTTGTTTCTGGTTCCTCTGTTCATTCAACTCTCTTCTTTGAGGCAGCTTTCATTCTCACACATCTTTATTCTTCATACAAGTTTTAAACATGTTTTAGTCATCTGCCACTGTTAACTCCTAAGCTTCTAAATCATATTCTCGGATAGCCTGTGAAAGCAATGTTAGACACGATATCACTACATCACTATCTAAACTTTGCCTGTATTCTCTCTCTCTCTCTCTCTCTCTCTCTCTCTCTCTCTCTCTCTCTCTCTCTCTCTCTTTCTCCCTCTCCTTCTCCTTCTCCCTCTCCTTCTCCCTCAGTGTCTTCTCATCTCACTGAACTCACACAGCTCAGGCTCTGCATTCCAAGACATGTTCTGTTTTTAGAACAGTATTCTGAGTCAGAGAGTAGAAATCATAACCTCAAGATTAGTTTAAACACAAACCTAAAAAAACAAAGAGACAGGATTGAGGGCAGACGTGAGTCAGCCTAAGCTAAAAACTCTGGCAGAAAATCTATGTTCTTTTTCTTGTTCCACACAACTTCGCAAAAATTGACTTCTTTTCATCTGTCATCAATAATCTACTCAGAGGGTTGGTTAAGACAAAAACCAAAGAGCGTGTTCTCACAATTTTTATCATTATTTTTTTTTGCAGATATGCTTTCTCTTAATTTCTTTTCTGTAGAGAATAATTCTTTGGTGTTTTCTTTTTTATTTGCTTGCATGCTTTTGGTGCTCTATGCTCTCAATTTGTAGGGAAAATGTGTTCATACAGCTTACATTCATAAAGTTACACGGTGCTAAATCAAACAGGTAATAGTAAACAAGTTTTACCAATTCTTTTTTTGAAAGAGGACCCTAAAATGTTTTGGGCTGACACCACTGCTGGCTCTTTTGAGACCTCAGTGGTGTCTAAATTTAAGGGAGGGCTTTTCTTTCTTCTCACCAAAGTTTACTATTTTACTTCTGAGGGAGACTAAGGGTCTTGTTCACTCACACCTAGGTATCTTCAAAGCTATGTTGTCATTTTTTACCCCAAAATAGGTTGGGCAAGCTCCTTTTTCAGAGGGCCTTAAAAAATGTTGAAATCAGTGCAAATAGCGTGGAGTATAGAAGTTTCTTTATAGCTGCATTACCACCTCTTGGAGAATTCTACTTTCTTAATCTACTTTGCTATATGATATCCTGTTTATTTTATGCAAAGTTCATTTTTTATTGAAATGAAGTGCACATGTGTAAATTTTGTTTTATGTTGTGGCAGTTGAAGCTGAGACTGCTAGTTTATATATTGCCTCCAAAATAAAATGTCTAGGCTTCTATTTCCTTTCAGTTTTATCCGAAATTTCTAATTCAATGGCAGTTATAAATATTGCGCACAAGAGAACATGAAGTCTTACCACATTTTTTAAAAATTTGTTTATTTTCTTAACTCTAGTCTAACCATGTGTTCAAACCGTCATTCTTTCTCCTGGCCTCCCTTGTTGATCTGTTGAAAAGTTTGGGGGGTTTCAATCCAGTAATGAGTATAATGATGACTTTAAATGTAATATTCTGAATCTTGTTATAGCACTTTGTAAGTCTGAGATGCCAAAGGCTGTAAATGATAAATCTGCTTGCTAATCAATACATTTTCACGGGAAGATTCTGCAACATTTGTAGACCTATACAATTACTAGTTTGCTACATGGAGGATGATGAGGCAAGAGAAGAAGTGCAGTTTTTACATTACACTTTGGTTTTCTCTCTCTCTTCTTTAATTTGACTGTGTTCAATTTTTCGCCAACTTAACTGGTGCTGAGTTGGTCTCTCCCTTTGTTTTTAGCATTTTTTATTTTTTAATCTTTTCATTCATAATGTGTTCTGTTATCTGAGAAAGATCACTCTCATTTAGTTGGTGCAATGTTTTTTTGACCTTGATGAAATGGATACAGAAACAAATTTCTCTCGTTATATATATAATTATATCTACATACTTGAGCTGTAGTTTTGTGCGGCAGTTCAAAAGGTTTTTCTCTACCTGCATTATCTTCATATTCATACCCAGATCTTGTTCAGTTTTCTCTGATGTGTTCAAAGCGCACAATTATTCTTAACCATGAAGACAATGATTCTGATAACAAATACAACAGTTGGCTGTACTACAGCAGTTTGAATCAATGTAAATATGTTCTTGTTTCCAATGGTGCTTAACAGATACATGTATTATTATTACTATTATAGCTCATAATAAAAAAAAAAAATACTTTATTCAAGAATCAATGAAAGGCTACCTATGACCCTGTAAATAATGATAATGGCTGTTTTGAAAGTTTGATCCATGTGCTGGGGGGAACCCCTGATTGTCTACTTTTGCTGAAATCAAAACTAAAACATGTCGCGTAGCTTACATGTCCATATATGGTACGTACAGGCACACTCTGACTTACTGCGCAGAATATTTTTACCTGCACATCTACCACAAGGTTTTCACCTTCTGTTATTTTTTTTTCTCTATATATTTTTTTCAGTTGATTTTTTAAAAAACTATAATTCCATATACAGTCCCTTTTGTATTCTCCAATGCCTGTAACTTTTTAATGGCATGATTATATTTCATATATATGTATGCTTTTTTCTGTTTTATATAATTTTATATATATAATCCTCAAATTCTTTTTTTTTTTTTTTTTGTGGTCCTGTTTTTCTGTCAATCGGCTGTTTTTTTTTTTAAATCTGTGTTTTGTTCTTCAGAGTTAACTGTCATGGTTTTTTTTTTAAATCTGTGTTTTGTTCTTCAGAGTTATTTTTCTGTTCCAACTTCTTTTATAGCCAAAGACAATGTACAAAATCTATCTTTATTTGAAACCATGAAATTTACTCTCCATGACCAACTCTGTAATTTAAAATCCTAGAGAGATATTTCTTGAAAGCATCAATCAAAACTATCATGTTGGCACAGCACTAGGAAGGGAAAGAGAAAAAGGGAGATGGATAAGAGAGGGCAAAGTTGTATTAATGAGAACAAACTACTGGTAATGTTAACATACTTAAGTGAAAATTTTAAAGAAAAATGGTATTTGATAAAAAAAAAAGTTGAGAATAAATGTCAGAAGCTTTTTGTTCTTTCCCTACACATTGCAGGAGTAAGTTATAACATTGGAGAATTTTTTATCGAACTTATCAATGTGAGAAAAGCTGTATTGCTGTAGATAGCCATCTTTCACCCAACAACTGCAACATCTGATCTATTTCGGCTTTTGCCAGCAAAGTTTTTTAAAATAAAATCTATCCAAGTTTTCGTCTATATGTTTTCATCCCTGTTTGTCCTGTACTTGCAATTTTTCTCAACAATTTTTGTATTTTATTTGAACCACAGCATGAACAATAATATAGATACATACATTACTGCTAGACCCTTTTTTTATTATTGAATTTTTGTTCTCTGTACATATTGTAATTTCACAGTAATCGATCACAAATTGAATTTATGTTGTTTTAATTTTTGCCTTTTTTATGTTTATTTGTTCCTTATAAAAGTACTTACATTGAATTAAATTCTTATGAATTTTTGTACAAAGGGAACACTGAAGAACAAAAATCAGCCTTGGCATGAAGAGTCTTTGATCATCCCATATAATTAAATGTGGATCAGATGCTCTTTTTTCCATTCATTGAATTGTAAATGAAGAACTGAATTGCTACAAATTCTATTGGATGACATATTGCCACTGGGCTAGCGCGGTGATGTATCTCACAGATGTGCTGTTTGGAAAGTAGCATATCAGTTTGTTTTTAATTACGGTATCAATCTCATCGTGACATTAAAAATGCGCTGATTTGTTTTGAAAGAATTCAAGGAAACACAGAAATGAATCGATTATTTTTCAAAGCAGTTAAAATGAGATATGCCCCCCTGCTAACTCAGTGGCGAATATAAGCCAGATCCCCATGCCAAAATCCAAACTTACATTCTTTGTCCTCTTAACTTGAGAATACCGAGTCCCAACCAATATGAGTCGTACAGTACACCGAGTTTTTCTGTGTTCATACTCGTACTGTTACATAGAATTGTATTATTTACCCACAATCATGATAGCTACTGTGCAAAGACATTTTGTTTGGGTTTCTTTTGTAATATTACTTATTAGCCGTATTGGTTTATAATCAATCTTTTGTTGGAAGCCTTTTATGTACGATTGGTTTAGCTGCCTTTTTATTTTTACAATGCTACGTTGTGAGTTGCTTGTGTTTTCTTATTCACATTTTATGGGTGAAGCTGTGTTCAGGTAGCGTTCGTTTGTTTGGGGTGTAACGGTGTTTGTTTATTTGTATAGATATGTAATGATTGAGCTCTACGTTTCCTTCTTCCCTCGCTCTGCCTTCTGAACATGTTGATGGTGCGAACTCTGATTCTCTCGCTCTGCCTTCTGAACATGTTGATGGTGCGAACTCTGATTCTCTCGCTCTGCCTTCTGAACATGTTGATGGTGCGAACTCTGATTCTCTCGCCCCCTGGAAGTGCCCTCATCTCAAAATGTCAAAATAACTAAAGTTCTCAAGTGCCTTGATCGTGTCAGCACCGTGATGTATACACGTAGACTCAATCATCTATATGACATGTACAGTGTACTAGCAGCCCTGCAGGGGATTTCAATGTGTCGCTTGTTGTCTCGTAGAGCAGAACAGTACAGGACCAGATTGTTGGTTTGTTTGCTTTGGTTGATATAGTCAGTCCACACAGCTCGGTGATCTCACAGCTCAAGCTTCTGTAGGAACTGAAAAAATAAAGAAGCCACAAAGGGCCTTTAGTGTTAGTTGGGCTTGAACCATATAGTTTTGTTTTCCTATGGATATCAGGGTGGGCGTTCCAACTCCGCAACTACCTGGGCTAACCTGCATCCACATACTTTGTGAAAATCATGCTTTGGGTTTTGTTTTTTTTGTTTTTTTAGACCTGGTTCTTGCATGTGCTGTGTGTGTCCGTGTCGGACCATACATACATTTTGTGAGTGTTTATTTCATCATGAACAATAAACTTTTGTTAGCCACACACAAGGATAAGCTTAGTATAAGAACCAAAATGCTTGTCATTCTATGAATTTTGCAATGAATTTTATTTAGATAGCTTTTTACTTGCATATATGAAGATAAAAAAAATAAGAACCACATAGTTTTTTTTTTCAAGCCTTTACCATAATATAAAAAATCCTATCCACTGCCCATGAACTTGTTTATGTATAACTAGTGTTTGAAAACATGTTAGAAATGTCTAACAAGAGCTGTTAAATTCCTGTGCTCTAACATTAATTGATTTATTATGTCCAGTTGACTTGTGGGTGATAAAACTACAAACAATGCTCAGACCAGCCTTGACCAGCTTCCACTTCAGCCAATCCCTGTTCTTTTCTTTTCTTGTTCTCCATTCCCTTGTTTAGGAGTTAAGGAAACAGTTTGCTTTACATTATTGTAATAAATCGGCCAGAAAAATGTACGATATTAATCACGGTCATGATATTATTTAGATGAGAAATGGTAATGTACGTGGGGCTTGATAAGTTGTGTTAGACTTGCTATTTTTTTGTTTTTTTATCACTTTCTCGAAATTTAAGTGAATTATTCAGAATTAGGTGATGAATATAAACCATATACGTCATGTGGTCTAAAGAAAAAAATTTTGTTCAGGTTTATTTGCTGTAAATTGATGCTGAAACTAGTTTAAAGAACTTAGCTTCTCCTTTGAGCCTTGTTATTTTTTTTATCTACATTACATTAGATTTTTATTTGTTTGCCAGTGGCCAAATGTCCCATAAAAAAATAACACAGCAACACTCTATATCGTTGAATTGAGAACAATTTTATTTAATTCAAGTGTGAACTTTTGTCTTTTTAAAAAATCAAGAGCAATTAGTGTACCCTTTTGAACATAACCTTTCTCCATATCTTTGCAGCATTTAATGAATCAGTATGTGCTCCTCGAATTTTCCCCAAAAAATGTTACCTGTTTTCCTTTACTAAGAAACCAACTACAAGAGCATTGTTCTGAGTGTGATCTTCCCTGTTGATATTGGAACTGACCCGTTGTGTTGCATGTTAAAGTTTTATAATGATAAAAAAAATTTCGGTATGAGAACCCTACAAGAACACACAAAGTGAAAGATATTACATGTATAAGTCAGGCCAGATGGCTGTTGGCGTGTCAGTGAATGGAACTATGAAAAACTTACCCTCGCTCCTTATTTACAGCCACTTGCCTTCTAACTCTATTCTATTGTACAATGTATCATGGTTATGAATTATTTTTCTCTTACGTTTTTTTTTCTTATATTGACATGACTCGCCATGCCTTACAGAAATAATTTTTACAACATACTGTTGTCACCGCGGCGGTTGTCTCTCTGTCTCTCTCCCGTGAGCAATGGCGTCTTAGCGTGAGGGCAAAGCTCTCTATCTCTCGCTTTGTTTTTCGTCTTCTAAGTTCCCCAGGAGCTTATATGCTATAACAAGAACATGTGTGGTCAATGAGTTCTTCTTTGGTCGAATAAAGTGAAGCACTCTTCAAGTTAAACGTCTCATAGGCCTTAAGAAAGAACTCTAACGTTCTTGTTAATCAAGATCCTTCTTCTTGGGGAAGGCAACGAGCTTTAAGACGCAGCATTTTATCTTGGGGATAGAGCGAGCATGTACACAAAAATTAAGTACTTTGGTATGATATTTTATTAGTTTTAATTAAAGCTGGTGAATATACGGATAAGGGAACATTCTCACAGGCGTGGGGTCTCTAGTGTAGCAAGTCTTAGAAATAACTGAACCATTACAGTCTCCTGTAGGTTCTTGAAACTGACGAACAGAAGGTTTGCGGTTCGAATCTAAGCTAACCATTACAGTCTCCTATAGGTTTTTGAAACTGACGAACGGAAGGTTTGCAGTTCGAATCTAAGATGGTAGTTTCTATAGCGTCAAAAGATTCTCCGGGAAACTTAGGGGACGTTAAAACAGTAAAGATCCAACTTGTGACCAGTGGACGCCCCAAGACCTGCTCACGAGAGGGAGGGTGAGGGGACCCGTCCGCATGACGATTGTTGTTTGCTCATTCTCCGAAATGCCAATGTCTGTTACTACCAAAGAATTTTATACATATACAGTTTACGATAATTAATGTGTATTACTATTACTACGTTACCAATCTTATTACATGTAACAATATTTTAATGACTATCGTCGCTTTCTTCCCATCTTTCTTCTTAATCGTCTTGTTGTTCTCCAAAAACAGTACCTTAAGTTAGATAAGTACCTCTCTGCAGACACAGTATACTATAATTATAATAGTAATAATGGTAATAATAATAATAATAATAATAATAATAATAATAATAATAATAATAATAATAATAATAATAATAATAACACGTTTAAATTCTCTTAGATGTGTTATGTTGTTAGAAAGCGCAGTATCCTTGTTGCTATGTGTGTATGTTTATGTGTGCGTCCATTTCTCTGGTGTGTTAGGGAAAAAAACTATGAAAATTGTGTATCGATTTTATGTGTAAATATGCCAAAAGGTTGTACTCAGATGATCAGATATGTTCCATGTCTAACGAAACACCGCCTTTGCTAGTAACACCTTAGACCTCAGTAAGTGATAAGAAATTTAGGGAGAGGGGGAGCATACGGTATGGAATGGAAATTCATTGAAAAACAATTGGCCTATAATTACCTGACAGTATTTTTTATGCCAAATTTTTAATGCCTTGTCTAAAGCAGAAGAAATTAATACATGTACATGTAGTTTAAAAAAAAAGACCCTGGACACCGCGAAATATATGTCTAGAAGAGAAGAATCAGACTGGTAGTTTTCTACGCAAACACACACTACATTAGTACATATGTGTGTTTACACGCAGCCCTCTTGTGGGGTCCATTAGTGGTGGTTGCTGTTGTAGAGAGGCCCGGTCAGTTCACAAAATAAGCTCATTGGTTGGTGACAAAAAAAAAACTCCCTCCTTTTTTTATTGGTCCAACTTACACGCACAAGTTGTGCTTGAAGAACAAAACAAGAATGCAGAATAACACGATATGCAGAGAATAAATATAACAAACAAACACTATTTTGTTATTGGATGTCTTTTTCTGTTGTTGAATTTTCCTTTAAAATCTTCTTCGATATATTGCTCAAGTGTCCCTTCTTCCTCTTCCTCCCCTTCTTCCCAATGAAATCTATCTTTTTGTATTATGATTCTATACATTTCTAAACTATTACTATTATTATTATTACTATTACTATACATACCTCTCTATATTGTTCGATCATTGTTACTCTTTTATCATTACTCTGAAGATCCTGGCCAGAAAGCTTTAACAGTTTAACAAATTTTATTATTTTTTAAGACCATGTCCGATGTTTAATGGTACATCTGTTCTTCATACACTGTAATCACGAGCGTCATGGAGTATGTGTACTGACCATATAATTCTATGTAAACATTTTAACTTTTAAGAGAATCATACCTACGATAACGACATACGATGAATACATACGTAACATACCTAATTAAAAGAATATTTTTCTCTTCACAAGATTGTGCCTATTCTGTTTGTTTTCCATGTTATGGTGGGATTGTTTTTTGTGTTATTGTTGCTTTGGCTTTTACGGTGTTATTATTTTATCTCAACTCATTTTTAACGTTTTCTAATTTGCTAAAGGTTGTCTACTTTTAGGGGAAACTGTTTAAAGAAGCTCTCATTCTCTCTTTTTATTCTTTTTCTTTCTTTCTTTCTTTCTTTCTTTCTTTATTTCTTTTTCTCACCCTCTCTATCTCTTTTCCTCTCTGCCTGACCACTCTCTGATTCCGCATATTTAAATCTCTACTTCTTCCAGTCACATCATTATCTTTTGCACCTAATGCTTTACTTGTTCGCAATTCCACAAGATTCATACTCATACAAACTAACATTGATTAGGGTCATCTACAGCATGATATTCAAGAAAAATGCCAATAGTCATGGCAAATACCAAATGAGAAACTGAAGTACATGAACTATATCTACCAATATTACTACTACATCTGTGTGTTTCTACTACTACTACTACTACTACTACTACTACTACTACTACTACTACTACTACTACTACTACTACTACTACT
>RQTK01000465.1:242799-253963 GCA_003991915.1 Elysia chlorotica
TTATATCAATCCTAATAGTCATAATAATAAAAATAAAAACAACAACAACAATAATAATAATAATAATAATAATAATAATAATATAAAAAAGGAGTTGTATGAACACGCCCGACACCAAATCCTAGCCCTATGTGTCGCAACATTGTCAATGATGGACAGGAGGAGAGAAGGGCTGTTGTAGACTGTCTAGTCCCACGGATAGGCGTTTCTCCGGGAGAAGATTCTTTGTAAACGAGCATCTCAAGAAATGTAACTGTAAGGAATATCATTTTTATTGAAAAATTATGTTTGAAGTGGATTGCGGCGAGCATGATCGTGTAGTTCGGGAGTCTGATGGTTCACCATCTTCGTACTTAAGATTTTTAGTGTAAGACATGGTGTTTGGAAATAATGAAATATTACTTTCTTTTTTTATATTATTGTCTGATATGAACTAATAATAACAACGTTATACTGTCTTTAATGTTTAAATTAAATGTTTTGTCAACAACTCTGTCTAATAGTAGGTCTGACTTAGCCCTCCTCCTTTGTTTTCTCCTGAACACCCATTTCTTGCCACCCGCTGTCTAATCGTAACCACCACCCTTTTTTGTTGTTTATGCATAACATACCCCCCTCCCCCTTCACCTACCGACTCGTATTCCAGAACAAGTGCGCAAGCTGCAGGAGGATTACCGTGACGCCGTGACCACCTTGCATGAGCAGAAGAGCCTGATCACCCAGCTGGAGGAAGACCTCAGGAATGTCCACGCCCTCTCCTCCATGTTCAGGGGTGACGCAGAGGTACGGAGCGTTATCTTATAACCCGGTTTAAGCCTAGAGCGTGTGGCGTCTAGTCGGAAGGTTACTGGCTCCTTGGCTTGAATTGAGTCGGTTGCTGAACGTCCTAATCCAGCAATTTATGCGTTATATTGTGCATGGGTTCCAAGATTTAAGTCTGTCAATTTAAATTTCTGCCACACAGAGACTGTGCCGGGAGACCTCCATTCCTACGTCTGCCGTTCAAACTAGAGAACGATATAAGACATAACAAATTTATGCTTTTTGGGGACCAATGCTTTACCATTTGCGCCAGTTTGTCCCCTCTCCTTATCCGCGGACAAAGGGTTACTCAGGGGTGAGTTGGTTTAAGCCTAAAACGCGTCACTTCTAATCGGAAGGTTGCCAGTTCGACCCCCGCCCTAGCACACAGATATTTTTTTAAGAAGCAGAGAAGAAGCGTTAATAAATGTGTTCTGGTGAGATAACTAGAGATGTTCCGTGGGTTGATGCTGCCGATCAAATCTGTGACACTGGGCAACGATTCTCGAGTCGGAATAGGGATGAGTACGGTTTGAAACTACTCGTAATGAAGTAGGAGATTGAATTAGTAGAATTTTAACACTTACTGGAGGGTTTCACTTTCGGGTGATGAATGAAAATGATCCGAACACACAGTATGAATTACTGGCCAAAGTTGAGGCCACAAAGTCAACAAAGTGTCTCCCCAGTTACAACCCCATATCACTGAAGATCGCTTCGAGCTTTCAAGACATGTATAGTTATTGACTAGGTAGTGACATGTTTATAACATGGACTAGTGCATGATGAACTAACCTTGTCGTCTTACTAATATATTTTCTTCTACCACTTCTTGGTCTCTACAATGACAAAGTTGCGTAAGGCCAATAAATATCCCTCTATTCTATGAGCCATTATGTTTTTCAGGCCTCCCCTCCCCCAGAGGACTACTTTTTTACCTTACTAATGTCTGTTATCCACTCACCCATTTGTTCCTCCACAGGGTGAGCCGGGCCCACCCGACGCGAACTCTGAAGCCATGGCCAGCATAGTGAAGGAGATGTCACCAGCCCTGCCTAGCCCGACTACAGGTGAGGGGATTGGTGTTGTTGTTGGTAGTGGTGGTGTTTATGGTGTGTTGAAGTTGCAGATGTTATAGTCGTGGTGGTGATTTTGGTTATAATGTATTGTAATTGACGTTGGAGAGCGGTGATGGTATTGTTTTAACTTCCAGTGTTTTGAAGTTGAAGTTGGAGGTAGTGGTGATGATGGTAATGGTGTTCATGGTGTATTGTAGTTGAAATAGAGTTGGTGGTGGTAGCGATGGCGGTGGTGTTTATGCCTATCGTCTGTTGTAATTAAAGTTGTATTTGGTGGTAGTTGTAGTGTTAATGATAGTGATGGTGGCACTGGTGAAGGTGGTGTTGGTAATGGTGGTTATCGTGTGGTGTTAAAGTTTTTATTGGCTCACATTGCTTTTAAATGCTGTTCAGTTTTCGAAACAGTTTACGTAAATACTAAAAGTCTAGTATTCTAACTCTTCGCATTCAAACCAACAATTGTATCCTTAAAAGACAAACAAGGTATGGTCTGATAAGATAAGATAAGATATACTTTATTGTCCATCCAAGGAAAATTTTTGTCGTGGTTACATGGGCTCTATAGTTTAGATAGACAATAATCATTGCGTTGTATTAAAAACATATAAATAACATAGAAATGTATATAATATGATAATACTCTGATTGTTATAAATTCTAGATACAAAGTAGTTAAGATCTCATGGACAGGGTTGAAACTGAAAATTCTCTACCATTCCCCCTACAGCTTTCTCGTCGCCCTCGCGATTGGGTCTTCTCAGGCCTACATGACGTTTCAAAATCAGATCCCTAACGGGAACCAGGTTCCCCACCCATGCAAGGCCAACTTCATGTGGCCAGGTGTGGGCCATGAGAACAGGCTAGGGGGCGGAGTCAACAACCAGTTCGGCTTGGATTTCAAAGACGCGGGATACTGGGTGAGTGATGAAGGTTCCAATGTGATACATAAGTTGTTGTTGATGATGATGATAGTGATGGTGGTGGTGGTCATGATGGGGGGGGTGGTGGTGGTGGGGGGGGGGTGTTTATGATGTGTTGTAGTTGTATATGTTATATTGGTATTTTTGTATGTGGTTTGTTGTAGTTGTAGATGTTATATTGGTTGTTTTGGATGTGGTGTGTTGTAGTTGACGTTGGAGGTAGTTGTGGTGGCGGTGGTTGTAATTATGGTGTATTGCAGTTGAATTAGAGGTGGTGGTAGCGGTGGCGCTGGTGTGTATGTCTATGGTGTATTGTAATTGAAGCTGGCGGTGTTGTAATGATGGTACTAATGATGGTGATGGTGGTACTGGTGAAGGTGGTGATGGTGGTGGTGCTTTTAGTGGTTATGGTCTGGTGTTAAAGTTATTATTGTTGTTGTTGGCGTTGCTTTTATATGCTTTTCTGTTTTTGAAATATTTTACGTAAAAGTTAAAGGTATTCAAACCAACAATTGTGCCCTTAAAAGACAAACACCGTATGGTCTGATCTAATCATATTTGATTAGTAAACTGTATTTGAACTGAATCCATCTCATGTTTCAGGCGATCATGGAATCAAATCGGCCGCCGATTCTCTACTGCCTATCGTGCAAAGTCAGAGAGAGCGCTACAGGATCAGGGCCCAGGAGTTGGAGGCAGTGAGTGGTTCTATCTGGTTAGAGAGAGAGAAAGAGAGAGAGAGAGAGAGAGAGAGAGTGAGAGAGATACTCATATAGTCACATTGAGAGAGGGGGGAGTGAGGGGGAGAGAGAAAAAGAGAAAGTGAATAAGAGAGGGATAGTCAGAGAGAGAGAAAGAGAGTCAAAGAGTAAACTAGAGGCTGACAGCCTATGATTTGGAGGCAGCGACTCTTTGCGAGAAAAAAAACAGAGACAGACAGAATTGTGAGTAGTTCCAAGTGGCTTTCTCAAGTCTTTGGGATATTGATGTGGTTTGTTGGTTTCATTATGAACAGCCAGTTAGAAAAAAAATATCCATAGTCCGGGGTTTTAAAATATAGCACTTACCATCAATCTAACATTCACAATAGTGCCATATGTACTTTCAGGATTCGTCTGTCCACATAGAACTTTTTCGTACTACTATCTCTATATTTGTTTAATGCATATACAACTTTTTAATGTCACCGCAAGACAGAGAGAGAGAGAGAAAGAAAGAGTGAGAGAGAGAGATACTCAGATAGTCAGAGAGAGCGCTACAGGGTCAGGGCTCAGGAGTTGGAGGCATTGAGTATTTCTAGCTGGTTACAGAGGGAGAGACAGAGAGAGAGAGGGAGAAAGAGATAAAGTGAGTGAGAGAGAGAGAGAGAGAGAGAGAGAGAAAGTTAAACAGAGTGCTACAGGCTGGAAATCTATGATTTGGAGGCAGTGGCACTTTGGTTTATTGTGTTGCTTTGTTAGTGTCTGAATGAACAATTAAATAGAGAGAGAGAAAGAAAGAGAGAGAGAGAGTGAGAGAGAGATTAAGCGTGAAAGAGTTAGACATATTACAGACAGGAAACGGAGAGACAGACGGGGAGAGTTGTGAGTAGTTCCACGTGGCTTTTTCAAGTCTTTGGGATATTGATGTGGTTTGATGGTTTGTTGGTTGCCTAAATATCAACCCCATAGTCTGGGATCTTAAAATATAGCACTAACCGTCGATTTAATATTTTTAATTGTGCCATATTTATTTTGAGCATTCGTCTGTTCAGATAGAACCTTTTCGTGCTGCTATCTTTATATTTGTAATGCATATACAACTTTTTAAATGTCACCGCAAGACACCCAGAACCTTAACACCCTGTGTTTTCTGTTTGGCTGATTGTCCACAGCAAACCCTGAGCCAACAGCAGCAGGTCACCGTGCTCCAGAACGAGATGGACAAGCTGAGGTCAGACAACGTCAAGCTCTACGAGAAGATCCGCTTCCTACAGAGTTACCCGGTCAAGGTAAACACGTAAAGAGGAGTAGCCCCCCTTACTTGTAGCTAGTTCTAATCTGTACTCGTAGCGTGTAGGAAAACAAGGCTCCCGATACAAGTTACCCAGTCAGCGTAAATAAACAGCTTTCCACACGAGAGGACAGTAACCTGATGAAGGTTAATGCATGTAGCGGTTAAAGGGTTGACAAGAATACAGTTACATGTACATGGTGAAGTTAAAAAGCTTCTTCAGGGTACACTGAAGACAATTAGTAAACGAGGCTCTTTGTGAAATGTCATTTAACCAATGGGCCAACACGAGGTATAGATCAGCTGTTCAGCGACTCTCCACTGTTCCGTACATGTAGAGATACTGCGTCTGACTTCTATGTTTATGATATGTTTCGCATTCAACATAAATTAAATGCACGAAACCCTCATTCTATAACCACGTTTCTGCATGGAAGACACTTCCCTGGTTTTAGTTAAAGTGAACTTTTCCCTCACTACTCGCATGCTCTATAATTATAACCTCCCACATTTGTGTAAACTCTATACATATCTTTTTTGTTTCTCTTCGACCGGTTCTTTCCCTCTCAGGAAACACCAGAGTCGGCGGTATGTAGAAGAGGGGGTCTACATCCTACCACATGTATTACTAACACCCCATAGCTTTCTTTTGTTTTGATTTATTCATCACGGTTTTTCTAAATTGTATTTCATGGTGCGATTGTTCGTGCCGTGGGGAAACCATTCCCTGACTTAAAACTTGATGTAGTGGCTCTGATGCAATCAAACCAGAGACTATAGATTTAGTGAGACGTTTCACAAAACGAGCTCACATTGCTTTTGATACGGGGAGTGAACGTGATGGGTTATTGAAACTAAGGCGGTTGAACAGTGTTCAGACTGTGGTTTTACTGAGGTTAAAAAAGGAAGCAGCTGCCTTAATTATCTAGAGCCACATACGCAAAATATTTGCCGTGAAACCTCTCACTATTTCAGTCTCTGGTCAAATCCAGAAACTGGTCCCTCTCAGGAAACGCCTAAAGAAGCCAATGAAATCTTAGCAATTCCTGTTTTTGGATATCCTGAGTGTGACTAGTTTCCTGGTTTGATTGGACCAGCTATACAAAGCCATACAATGGCAGTTCACAGCCCTATTATTATGTATGCTTTGGAACTGCCAAGTTTAATCCTCGGCGTTCTTTTTTGAGATACACAATTATATGTTTCTGCTTTTTAACACTTTAACAGCAAGTGATTGTAATCAAAAATATTCTGTCTATTGTAAACTTTTATGCCGGTACATGTGTAAATTGTATTTGTCCCACATCGAAGATACGTGTGAAAGTTTTCTTAGATGAAAACGCTATCCTTCAGAGGCGCCGATTACATCACATGCAATTTATTGTCTTTCGGTAAAGAATTTGATCTATCGATAGTTTAATCTATTAAAGCTTGAGTTCACATTTATGTACGAGTTTTTTTTTAAAGAATTTCATTGTATGTTTCTCTAACAAACCTTGATCTTTATACTTCGGTTATATCGATGGTTCAAAGTCTTTGATGGTAATACATGTACATATATAGCAATAATGATTAAAATTGGCTTTCAGAACTAACCTAGTAACATAATATTGTTACATTTATATTTTTATTGCACCTCAATGTAAACCCATCTATACTCAAAACAATTCATCCTTTATTTGAAATGTAAAAGTCTTTTTGTTAAATGTTATTAAAAATGAATAAGATTAAGAACTAACGTCTGCTTGACCCTAACCGTGCAACGTTTAATGTTAAAATAAATATTGCCAATTTAGTTACCATTTTTTCGGAATAAAGAACACAAAATTTGGAAAATCCGAGTAGAATACAGTGCAGGGTGCTATCTTTGCTTGTGATTCCCCCATTGAAGGGTGAAGTATTCGGAGCAAAGAGTCTACAAAACTACAACCTTCAATGCAGAGGAGCAACACAGTTTTACCTGATAGGGATTTTACCAATATCTGGCGGCGAATACTCTTACATAAAATGTTTATCTATAAAAACACGAACATTTTTTTCTGTACTTCTTTTTTATTTGTGTTTTCCCTAAATTATCGTTTTATTGTATGTTTTGTTTTGTTGTTTTTAGTTTTTTTTTATTGTTCTGTTTTTTGTTACTGGGATTTTGTGTCTAGTTTTATTATTTTCTTTGTTTTTCTTGTTATGTTGAATAAAGGTTATGACAACGACATTGTTTTCACGGCAATGGTTTAACAAAACGAGTAGATTATACATTTCACCGTCAAAATAGATTTATTTTAAAATGTGTTTTTTATTTTTTTTTATTTTAGAGATATGTCATCATGCCAGCCCAGTGACTAGAATTATTGTGTTGTTGTTTGGTTGTCTGTGTATGTGTGTGTGTGTGTGTGTGTGTGCATTATTTAGAACATAAACATACGTTGAGCAACATTGGCCACAGTGCTCGTTTCATGGTGTTATTTATTACTGAAACAGAATAACGTTAGATGTGAAACGAGGTTTAAAATCTTCCGAACATTTCTCACTTCTCTGTATTGAACTGTTATGGAGACATAAGCGACTTCAAAACTATGCCCCCCCCCCCCTTTCCCCCTCTCCCAGAAAAGGGACTTGTAGTTTGAAGTGATCATAATAATGGATACAACATAATTTTAGGTGCCCAGTTTGAATACACTGAGGGTTCACCAAACTCAGTTAGAATTTTGAAATTGTCCTGGCCAGTCAGTCATATGTGATTATTTCATGTTGCATGTTTGTAGCATTGTTGTTGTTATTCTTATTCTTATTATTGTTATTATTATTCATGTGTTTTTAAGGATAAATTTGCCATATGTTTAGACCAATGTTTTATTCGTGTGTTGAGGATAAACTTAACATAACTATGTTTAGACCAACAAGGACAAATACACTTTCATCTTTCTAATATTATTAATCTCTATTGTAGGGAGGAGCGACAGATGATGTGACCAGCAGCTATTCATCGCAGTATGAGGAGCGACTCGACCCCTTCACGTCTTTCAGTCGTAAGGTGAGTGCTCTACCACACAAAAATACAACTACAAATAAAATAAACAATGAAAAAGTGTAAGGGCATTATTTTTTTTAAAGGGAGATTGTTAGTGTTCGCTTAGAAAACGACTCGAAATTTCCGCTTTCCTCCCTTTGTTAAGATCCTAAAACTCTAAACCCAGTGCTTTTACATTATGGATTTCAGACAAAGGGGGAAGGGGAAAGGATTAGCCACAAAGATATCGAGGGAGATTAAGAGACGAATAGAAATAAACATAACATTATTTTTTAAGAACAATTTAAACTGTAACAAAATTACATATTGTTTTCTGGTATATCTTCTAAATACGTACATAGAGCATATTTTGTGTTGTTGTTGTTGTGGTACCGGTTATTGTTGTTGTTCTTTTTTCTTCTTCTTCTTCTTCTTCTTCTTCTTCTTCTTCTTCTTCTTCTTCTTCTTCTTCTTCTTCTTCTTCTTCTTCTTCTTCTTCTTCTTCTTCTTCTTCTTCTTCTTCTTCTTCTTCGCTTTTTATCTTTAAACACGGATTTAAAACCTCTTGAAGTAACCAACACGTTTGTCTTCCAGGAGCGCCAGAGACGGTACCTTGAGCTGAAGCCGTACGACAAGATAACTCTCAGCATGGTGAGTGAGCACATACCCACGTCAGTTGACACACACACACACACACACACATACAATATAGACACTCATACTTTGTGTAAGCCAGTAGACCTACACAGCACACAGTCATGATTTGAGTTGGCTGCTTGTCCAACGCCAGTGCTATATAATCATAGTCGTGCCCCCAAGACTGGCGTCTGACTATTTGACGGATACAGGATGTGAGACCTGTACTCCTGTCTCAGCTGGTCACATTTTACTGACACGGACCTAACCAGTATCGGACGAAATTATACTCACACAAAAATATTTGACCAATAGTGGGTATCGAACAGCAGGCCTTTCGATCTTGAGACGAACAATCTATCCATTGAGCCAGTTCACCCTCCATCACATAGCCATACTTAGGAATTATACATCCTTTTTTTCTTGTCTATCCTTGAAGGTCTTTCCTTTCTATGCTTTTGTGCGGCTTTTACTGAGTATTTCTTCCCCTCAGTCTGTCTCTGTTTACATTCTTAGTTGTGAGAAAGACATACGATTAGCCTGGCTTTTGTCTTACTCTTAGACTGAATCGTATTGCATAGAGATGAAATAGGGTTTCTTGTAACTTTCGACTGAATGCATAATAATTTCAACAACAAAAAAAGCATGAGGGAAGTAAGATTTGTCTTAAATTGCCCTTCAAGATGTACCTTTCTGATTACATGTAGTGCCAAATAGCTCAGACGGTAGTGTTTTAGCCTGACAAACAGGATGCCCCACACTCGAATCTCAGTTTGCAATCTGTTTATCCGTATACTATATAGCTTTAATGGGAAATCATAGAGGATCTAAAACTCAGCAAATATTACATATTATATAGATACAGTACCTTAATTGTAGTTTTACCAGTTTCAAACATCGTGAAGTATCACATATCAAACGATAATATATGACAAAATGTTGTTTTCCCTTTGAGGGGATATTTGGCTTGGACATGATGTACTTACAAACTGAACATGGTTTCTCACATTCTTAACAAAATAAAAAGATGAAAATCATAGAAAGTATCTCAGTTATGATTTATAGTTGTTTAGTGATGTTTTCGGTTATGAGGTTGAATCAACAAAGTTCTGAAACATGCGCGTACGTCGTTTATCATTAAAAGTAAACTACTTAGGTATGGGCTTTTCTAATCATTGATTGGCTCCTAAAGTTTAGGATAGAGCTATGATTGGACGCGGCTGCAGATTGCCTTAACTAACACCTTTGTTTTCGATATGGGCATCGATATAGCTTGGCCTCTATTCCTATTACACGTACCTGATATTCGCTATTGCTTTATGCTTTTTTCCCCTCTGTATGTGTGTGTGTTACCTGATATTCACTGTTACTTTAATATTTTTCCCCTCTGTATGTGTGTGTGTTACCTGATATTCACTATTGCTTTATGATTTTTTTCCATATGTGTGTGTGTGTGTGTACCTGGTATTCACTTGTTCTTTATGATTCTTTGCCCTCTGTGTGTGTGTGTTTCCTGATATTAACTATTGCTTTATGCTTTGTTCCCCTCTGTGTGTGTGTGTGTGTTACCTGATATTCTCTATTGCTTTATGATTTTCCCTCTTTGTGTGTGTGTGTTACCTAATATTCACTATTGCTTTATGCTTTTTTCCCCCTGTGTGTGTGTGTGTGTGTTACCTGATATTGATCATTGCTTTATGCTTTTTCTTCCCTCTTTGTGTGTGTGTGCGTGTTTCAGGGTCGACTGATCATGGGCAACAAGACCGCCCGGGCGTTCGCATTCTTCTACACGCTCATCCTGCACCTGCTCGTCTTCTTGGTGAGTCCACCAGTCCATCAGGTTGCCTGGGGGTTCAGTTGAGTCGAGTTTGTTGCGTAACGTCCAATGCCAGCACTGTATAGGCTATATTGTGGACGGGCCCCGAGACTTGCGTCTGACAAGTTTACGTGCTGCCACACAGAGACCGTGCGGGGATACCATGACTCTGTCTCAGCCGATCACATTGAACTGAGACCGACCTGAACAGTAGACGCCGCTGCGTTAGGAGGGAAGGAGGCGGGGGGTTAGAAGGACTGGCTTCTAGTTAAGAAACTCCACACTCTTGTAGGGATTCCAGCGGTTTCAATAGGACATGATAAATGTTTTGTGAAGTAAGAGAGAGAAGATGGACACTGGTTCTAGAGTAGAAAGAAGAAAAAGATGGCGGGCTTGTAAACAAGAATCTCTAAGTCTTACAGTCGACAGGATTCCAGCAATTTTGATAAAACTGCTAACGTTAAACATTTTGTTGATACAGAGATAAAAATTATAACGTTGATATGGTAAATGGGAGGAAAAAAGGGTGAGGTGGGGAGGGAAAAGGGGGACGAGAGAGTGGAAGGGAGATAGAGAGAGAGAGAGAGAGAGAGAGAGAGAGAGAGACAAACAAACAGACACACAGACAGACAGATAGACATACAGACAAACAGACAGATAGACATACAGACAAACAGACAGACAGACATACAAAGAGACAAACAAACAGATATACTGATAGATAAACAGATACATATAGAGCGATTAACAAAAGGACTTGATAGAAAGATAAAGTAAAAAAAAGGAAGGAAGAGGAGAAAAAGAGAAATACAGCATCACACTAAGAGACACAGTAAGCAGTGACAGGGATATGTGTACCGATTGATTATGATGTTTGTTATGAGACCAATGATAAAAGAGACTGCTCTGATCA
>RQTK01000465.1:272645-283656 GCA_003991915.1 Elysia chlorotica
TCGGGGTACTTGTTGACAAGTCGGCTAAGATTCATGCATGACTGAAATCTTCATGGACATTAATCAGTGTAAAAGAAAAGGTTAACCTAGTTATCTAAACAACTTTATAGTGCGACTGGCTTATGAGACATGCAATCGGAGATTCCACATAATTATGGACCTAATGGCTATGCAAGGCACACAAACATTTTTCAAATAGGTATAGTGCAGCTCTAAGAATACAAAACGATACACAGACGTAAGCTTTCGACCTTTTTAAGTCTTCTTCAGAAACAATAAGACATTTCAGAAGTAAAAAAATATATATTATAGTAACAATAAACTAAAATAGATAAAACGATCATGAATTTAATATATCTAATTGTAAAAGAAAAGCAACAGTAGTAGAGAAAATAAATCTAGATCCAAAAAGAGAGTCAAATAACCAATTAATAAGACATAGATCTCTAGAACTAATAATAAAATTATATTACTTTAATAAGTCTAGATCTGAAATAACCTTGATCTGAAATGAATTAGTTGAAAATAAATAGTTTTTAACTAGTTTATAATCTATGGCTTAGTTGATTTTTGTAGAAAGCCTAGCCTAGATCTCTTGTACAGGATCTAATGGCTAGTAGTTTCTGTAGAGGGTTGGTTCAGGAGAGGGAAGGCCTTGTCTGGACGCCACCTGGGGTTGTTCCTGGGCCGACTCAAATACCTAGATGCGGTTCTAGCATGACTTCATCTGATTTGATAAGTGTATCACCTCTTGACAAGATCCATGGAAGACTGAAATGTCCAGGTCTAGAGATAGTACATGTAGTGTGAATATTACAAAAGGCTATCTGGAGAACATTCGGTATTTTTTATGGCTATCAACAGAGACGATGCATTTCTCTAAAAATGCTCAACGAATACAAGGGGGACAATCATAGATGTCCAACTTGAACTGGTGATAATTATTTGATTATCTTGAAATCAGGTTTAAAAAAAAACATATGAAATGGCATTCTAAATCAAATTTTGTATTTTAATTAAATAAAAGACTTCAGGTTTAAAAAGGCAACAAGAATTGTTCAAGAATAATTCGCACTACTTATACTTAGTACATGTCTATATAATTAAACTATGGTTTTTTAAATTTTACCCTTCTTAAATTAGAATCAAGGTGGTACACAGTCAACATGGGCTCTTAACGTGAGATAAATAATCTAAGTATAAGTAGTAAAAAGAAGAGACATGAACAGAGAGAAAGGGAGATAGAGTGAGCGACTTGAAAAATGGATAGATAGAGAGGGAGAGATGTAGAAGATAGAATGATAAAAAAATCAGAAATACAGAGTGACAAATGTCCTTTAACAAGAAAGAGAATATTAGGATTTTCGGGGTTTTCTTGTAATCACTCCATACAGCCCTACATCATTGTGCATTTCAAGAAGCTGAAGTCCTCTTTCTAATGTTATAAACGTAAATTATCTTCAACATAATAGCAAGCATTTTTATCTTTATTAAAATAAACGACATTCCGCCTTATGTCCATGACTTCTTCAGTACATAAACGCCTAAAATAAAATAATTGATGGTGAACATCTGTTGCGTTAAATTTTCATTATATTAATTAATATGAAAATGCTTTTTTAAGTTTCATAATCACGTTCTATGATTTTCAGACATAAGTTGATGTAATAGGCCTACGTATAAGAAGAAAAAATAATTCTATATTGCTGTTTATTATTATTATCTAATGAGCATAGTTATTGTTGCTTGATCTGAATGTGATAGATTCATATTTTTTCATCCTGCAGAAGCGTATGCTGATGCTTTTTAACAAGTTATAAATTACTCCAAAAGTGAAAACCCCCACTTGTGTCTGAATCGTTTTGATTACTCATCATGTACTCAATTCTATTTTATCATGTAACTACATCCAACTTTTCCACCTTTTTGCTCTCCTCAGTTAGGCCTGTACCATGTAAGTATTTCCTAAGAGTTGCCATTAGTAACAGTTGAACTGTGTTTCCTTATTGTGGTAGTAAATAGTAAGAGATTAGATACATATTCTTCTGTAACGGGTTGGTGTAGCCCACACACCCGATAGTGTCATATTGGCATACTCAAATGGCGAATGTTCAAAGCGAACCAAACACTTACCTTACCTAGAAGGGTGGGCGTAACCATGCCAAAAAACGTGTGTAGCTTCTAAAACTTCGTATCAATATGATAGAGTCGCCCATATAAATTAATATCAAGGTTTTTAGTTAGTTTATATAAATTCATATCAAGATTTCTACATAGTTTAAAATGAAGTTGCCCATATAAATCCATATCAAGATATCTATTTAGTTTATAATAGAGTCACGGTATGTCACCTATATAAGTTCATATCAAACTTAAGGATTGATTGATTCCCAAGGAGGACACTGTATATTGACGGGTCCCAAGACGTGCAAAACTTTTTTGTGCTGCGCCACTCGTCGTATAGGATCCCCCAGGGGAACCTAGGAGACGTTAAACCTGGAGAGAGGGAGAGAATTCTCTCCCTCTCTATATAGAGAACTGTGCTGCGCCACAGAGACAGTGCGGGGATACCAGGACTCCTGTCTCAGGCGGTCACGTTATACCGACATCGATCCAACAAACAGGAGATGAAAACCGACAAATATACTTGTCTGATCGTGGTCCAAATTGGATACTTCCAATAACCAATGGAAGCCCTACGCTCTAGCACTTGCAACATTTCTTCTCCTCTCTTGCATCATCAGAATACATGTACTAGATCTATAATTGTATACCTACTCTAGAGCTGACATCCCAACTTACTATCAAAATTTACATTGTATAGCTTCAAAAGGCTATTAAATGCTTTAAGGTCCGTGGTTCGAGCCCCGCTCTGGCGACTTCGTCCCCTTACTGGTTAGTACAGTACTAGTTTAATGTGACCAGATGAGACAGAGTCCTGGTGTCCTCGCACTGTCTCTGTGCGACAGCACGTAAATTTGTCATACTTAGTCTTGGGGTCCGTCCACAATATAGCTTATATAGTGATGACGTTGGACGCTAAGCAACAAGACTTACCTTTTTTACCCCTAAGTTTCCATATAACTTGTTCTCAATACCACCACCCTCCCCAACACACACAAACCAACCCACAGCATGCCAGTTCGACCCCGTGGACCTGGCGTTTGTGATCGACTCCTCCCAGAGCATCGGCGAGTACAACTTCTCGCTGGGCCTCAAGTTCATCAAGGAGTTCCTCGAGCCGTTCGTCATCAACCCGTCCAGCGTCAGGGTAGCCGCCATCATGTTCGCCGACAAGATCTACGCAGAGAAGGAAATCCCGTTCGAGTAAGTTATGCTTGTTGAAAATAAATATATAATTTTGTTGTAGTTATCGTTAAATGTTCGGTGTCAAAACGCCGCTTTTAAATAACAAGACACAAGTTGTTTTCTATATAATTTGTGCAACCTCCTCCTCCCGACTTTTTTCATTTGATGTTAGACATGTGTCTTGGGATTCATTCACGAGATAGCCTATCTGTGAGGGTGAAGGTTTCGAAACTAACAACCAAAGATAGACTAGAAAACAGAAATAGCCACCAAAGATAGTTGTGCTAGAAACCAATGATAGTCACTACAGATTCTTAGACAAGAGACCAAAGATAGTTACTAAATAATTATGGTTAGATTAAAAATCATTGATAGTTACCAAAGATAGACTAAAAATCAACGATAGTTACCAAAGATAGTTAGAGTTCCAACCAAAGATAGTTTCTACTTTTCTTTACAGAAAGTACCACAACAAGAAAGACACCCAGGACGCTTTTCTCGCGCTTCCCTGGATGCACGGAACTCGCACAGAGACAGGCCAAGGTAGGGAGAGGGAGAGAGAGAGAGAGAAAGAGAGAGAGAGAGCGAGAGAGAGAAGGGGAGGTGAGGGAAATATTTTGAATCTGTTTAGTTCGTGTAATTTTACTCAAAAATAAATTTCTTTGGGGAATAACAGAATTTTAACATTTACTGCTTTGTATCCAGAGAAGGTGAAAAAGAAAAAAGAAAAATTCCTGACCAGAAGTAGAAATATTACACCAATCCTATAGATTTGCCTAAATATAAATATTCCATTAGTATCTTTCAGAGAAAATAGTTTTAAAAAAACTCAACCTATCTATTCTCTCTCTCTCTCTCTCTCTCTCTCTCTCTCTCTCTCTCTCTCTCTCTCTCTCTCTCTCTCTCTCTCTCTCTCTCTCTCTCTTCTGCAAAGGGAGACCACTCTAATTGTCTAGTACACTCCTTTATTTACACATTTGCTCCCCTTAATCAATATTGATCTACCGGTGACATGGTGGCTCAAAATCCAAAATCAGTTGAAAGCTAATAGTGGTGTAGACTAATCAGAGTTACACCATGCGCATAATTTATTGTCCTTGATCCCAGGTATCGACTATATGGTGAAGAACTTTCTCCCACGCACGCGACCACACGCAGCTCACCTGGGCATCGTGATCACCGACGGCAGGAGCCAGTCAAAATGGGTAACGCTTTATGTTGTTTGTACTATAGATATGGTAAAGTATCTCTTAACATTCTCAACTTTCGACCATGACTAACAGTCGTTACTCAAGAAAAACATAATCATCTTGGCGTAAGCAAGAGTGAAGATTTCGACACAGCTCGCCAACACTGTTGTCAGAAAATCAATTTGATTTTATAGTGATATTTTATTACATGTTCTCTCTCTCTCTCTCTCTCTCTCTCTCTCTCTCTCTCTCTCTCTCTCTCTCTCTCTCTCTCTCTCTCTCTTTCTCTCTCTCTCTCTCTCTCTCTCTCTCTCTCTCTCTCTCTCTCTCTCTCTCTCTCTCTCTCTCTTTTGTACTATAGATATGGTAAAATATCTTTATATAATACACTGACCTCATTACCAAAGTGTTTATCTATTTCTTTAATAGCTGCTTAGCCTTACTATTGATGCTGCTGTTACATGTACCACAACTTCTATTACTGCTGCTACTACTACTACTACTACTACTACTACTACTACTACTACTACTACTACTACTACTACTACTACTACTACTACTACTACTACTACTACTACTACTACTACTACTACTACTACTACTACTACTACTACTACTACTACTACTACTACTACTACTACTACTACTACTACTACTACTACTACTACTACTACTACTACTACTACTACTCTGGCTAACATGAATACTTCGGGATCCTATAGAGAAACTAGTTTGTTCACATTCTGTAATAAAAACAAGGACAGGTCTAACTCAGCAAAGTACGATTTCTCAGTCAAGGCAAGCCGTGTGTAAAACCCTCTGACAGGAGCTTTCATTTTTGTGAAAGCCGATGGCAGAGTGGTTAAGCACACTGGTCTTCGCCTTGGCAAGGCGATGGGTGCCGAGTAGAAGGTGCGGGTTCGATCCCCGTCCATGTCATTTGTCTAAAAATGTGTCTTTGTCTACTTGTCTTATCTGTTGGTCTAAGCTAGACCTAGGTTTGTGGCTGTCCCTTACTAACCTATTTTCACCTTATTCCCTCAGTCACTAGCATCATTATTTGGTCCCTAGGTCTAGCTCCGTCTGTTAAAGCCTCTATAGTTGTTGGCCTGCTTCTCTGTATCATAATTCTATTATTTATTCTGGCTAACATGAATACTTCGGGATCCTATAGAGAAACTAGTTTGTTAACGTTCTGTAATAAAAACAAGGACAGGTCTTACTCAGCAAAGTACGAATTCTCAGTCAAGGCAAGCCGTGTGTAAAAACCCTCTAAAAGGAGCTTTCATTTTTTGTGAAAGCCGATGGCAGAGTGGTTAAGCACACTGGTCTTCGCCTTGGCAAGGCGATGGGTGCCGAGTAGAAGGTGCGGGTTCGATCCCCGTCCATGTCATTTGTCTAAAAATGTGTCTTTGTCTACTTGTCTTATCTGTTGGTCTAAGCTAGACCTAGGTTTGTGGCTGTCCCTTTCTAACCTATTTTCACCTTATTCCCTCAGTCGCTCGCATCATTATTTGGTCCCTAGGTCTAGCTCCGTCTGTTAAAGCCTCTATAGTTGTTGGCCTGCTTCTCTGTATCATAATTCTATTATTTATTCTGGCTAACATGAATACTTCGGGATCCTATAGAGAAACTAGTTTGTTCACGTTCTGTAATAAAAACTTGGACAGGTCTTACTCAGCAAAGTACGATTTCTCAGTCAAGGCAAGCCGTGTGTAAAGCCCTCTAAAAGGAGCTTTCATTTTTGTGAAAGCCGATGGCAGAGTGGTTAAGCACACTGGTCTTCGCCTTGGCAAGGCGATGGGTGCCGAGTAGAAGGTGCGGGTTCGATCCCCGTCCATGTCATTTGTCTAAAAATGTGTCTTTGTCTACTTGTCTTATCTGTTGGTCTAAGCTAGACCTAGGTTTGTGGCTGTCCCTTTCTAACCTATTTTCACCTTATTCCCTCAGTCGCTCGCATCATTATTTGGTCCCTAGGTCTAGCTCCGTCTGTTAAAGCCTCTATAGTTGTTGGCCTGCTTCTCTGTATCATAATTCTATTATTTATTCTGGCTAACATGAATACTTCGGGATCCTATAGAGAAACTAGTTTGTTCACGTTCTGTAATAAAAACTTGGACAGGTCTAACTCAGCAAAGTACGATTTCTCAGTCAAGGCAAGCCGTGTGTAAAACCCTCTAAAAGGAGCTTTCATTTTTGTGAAAGCCGATGGCAGAGTGGTTAAGCACACTGGTCTTCGCCTTGGCAAGGCGATGGGTGCCGAGTAGAAGGTGCGGGTTCGATCCCCGTCCAAGTCATTTGTCTAAAAATGTGTCTTTGTCTACTTGTCTTATCTGTTGGTCTAAGCTAGACCTAGGTTTGTGGCTGTCCCTTTCTAACCTATTTTCACCTTATTCCCTCAGTCGCTCGCATCATTATTTGGTCCCTAGGTCTAGCTCCGTCTGTTAAAGCCTCTATAGTTGTTGGCCTGCTTCTCTGTATCATAATTCTATTATTTATTCTGGCTAACATGAATACTTCGGGATCCTATAGAGAAACTAGTTTGTTCACGTTCTGTAATAAAAACTTGGACAGGTCTAACTCAGCAAAGTACGATTTCTCAGTCAAGGCAAGCCGTGTGTAAAACCCTCTAAAAGGAGCTTTCATTTTTGTGAAAGCCGATGGCAGAGTGGTTAAGCACACTGGTCTTCGCCTTGGCAAGGCGATGGGTGCCGAGTAGAAGGTGCGGGTTCGATCAGAGAGAGAGAGAGAGGAAGAGAAAGTGCAAGAAGAGAGAGAGATAGAGGGAAACAGATAGAAATAAAGATAGAGAGAGAGAGCAAAAAGAGAGAGATAGATAGAATGAGATAGAGATAAAGAGAGAGATGTAGAGTGAGAAATATGGAGCTCAGCTATTACCTAAAACTATATCGTACAAGGAAACGTTAAAATAGGATACAGCTTTTACTTTCTACGTCCACACATTACTATCACTTCTATTTCCAAAAACAAAAATCCCCGATCTTCTGGTGCAGGCAACATTGACAGTGTGCTGGACAGGGAAGAGCTAGAGGAAATCGCCGGAGACCCCGCTCGGGTCCTGCATGCCGACAGCTACCGCACGCTCAACACCATCAAGGAAGCTCTCACAGACCAGACCTGCGTTGGAAGTGAGTAGCTACACCCCCCAAGTCTAGACAGTAATGACTATCATCTAGGCATTCCATATAGAGATACTTTATTCCTTGACATTCCATATAGGCCCTACTAGACACATAGGCAATTTTACTTCAGATGTTGACATTTCTTATACTAGATATTCAAAATATTAGACATTACAATCCTAAACATTCTTGAAATGGATGTAACAGACATTAACACATTAGTTCTAGACTTGAACCACCCAAACATAAACAGACTGAGGCACTCCATATTATTATGGGGATGATAATGGCGATTATTCTGTTTACTTAAAAATTGTTGTTGTTATTATTATGAGGGAAAGATGGGAACCAAGAGGACGACTATCAAGTCAAATATTACATGTTTCGCTAAATAATCGTACTTGTCTCTCTCTCCACCACCCAGTTGCACGCAGTATCGAGGAGCAGAGGATGGTATTCGCCCAGCCCATGGGTGCCCTCTAGAGCTTGGATCTTCTCTGAACAGTCAGACCCATCTCCGGGCACGCATCAACTACTACTGTTTCTGTAACACAGCATCACTTGTCAAGGACTCATCAAGCCTAAAAGCGACATACACCCTATGGAAAATAATTATTAATCGCCAATAGTATATCTCTTTTTTTAAGTTTTGAGTTTATTAAAAAAATAGATATAATCCTGTGTTAGAGTTCCAAAACGCTTACTGTACGTTGTTTTTCTGTAGTTTATATAAAAAAAACATGTCTATTTTAATTTTAGCACAAGCATAAGAAAGATACTCAAATAATAACACACTGCTATGCTAATGTGTCTGAGGTATGTCATTCAGTTAGTCAAGTGACGATTAACATTGTGTTACTAAGTCCACTCTACGGTTCATTTTCGCATCTTTTTCACGTTATTCTGTGTGCCTATCAATGATCTACAATGAGTTTTAAAGAATCATTAAACAAAACAAAACAAAAATATAATGATGCTTAGTTTGTCATCTGTTCTGCATGTGGTTGTGGTTGTCGTTTGTTTGTTAAATTTTTTTCAGTTTTTCTTCTTCTTTTTTTTGTTTTTGTTTTTATTTCATGCAGAACGCAATTTTTATTTGCACTGTTTTGAAAATCAAGATAAGTACCACATTGCACAAAGTGGTCCTTTGGCCTCTGTAAAAGCGATTGCCTTTTTGGTTGGTTGGTTAATTCATTAACCCCCATTGTCTGTTGGTTGGTTGGTTAATTCATTAACCCCCAATTTCGACAAGTAGGAAATTCGCGGACGGGTCCCAAGATAAACGTATGAAAATTGTACATGCCGACTCACGGCGACTTTGCGGGGATACCAGGGGATACCAGAACTCCAGTCCCAGGCTGGTCACACCATTATACTGACACCAAACAAAACTGTAGGAAACGAAATATCACTTAAAGTTGGTTTCTAAACGCCCAAGCTTGGAAAATTCGCCATATGGTGGATGAGTTCGTATAATTTAAAGCAATGCCACACAGAAACAGTCAAAACAGAGCCCAAGTCTGAAGGCTATTGTATGAGCTGATCACATTTTACTGACACTGACCCAAGGGTACGATAACCGCCAACGAAATTTGTGCGATCGTTGGATCCGAACCGAAGACCTTCAAAATAGAAGCCGAGCGCCCTTCTATTTGACCCAGCTCGCCCACGTCTAAAAATACATACGTGTGGTTTGTTTTCTTCGTGTTCTCAGAGTGTATACTCACCATACCAGTGCAGCATATGTATACATTTGTACTCAAAATAAAATATAGTGTAAATAAAGTGCAAAATATAGAGCATACTATTTGATTAAAAAAAAACAAACAAAAAAAAAACAAACAAACAATCTGACTGATTGAAACGGCTATCCTGATAATTATTAATCAACGATGGCGTTCTTTATCAACTAACGTTGCGCATGCGTACATACTGGTGACTGCCTTTATCGCGTCCCGTGATCGGCAGATTTTTTCCTTTCCTATCAACTTGAAATGTTGTTGGTCTTTTAGGGGGTTTTTGGTTGATTGGTTGGTTGGTTGATTGGTTGGTTGGTTGGTTGATTGGTTGGTTGGTTGCTTGCTTGGTTGGTTGGTTGGTTGATTGATTGGTTGGTTGGTTGCTTGGTCGATAGTTAAATCATTTGCAAACATCTTACGTCAGCAACTGGGCTTCATTGTGAGGGGTCTCAAAATTAACGCCTGAAAAATTTTTTAAGGCCTCTTGGACATAATGATCTAGCCGCGATAACAAGCAGCAACGCAAAAAAAGACAAAGGAAGTTGACCCACCGTTGTATCGAACTGGAGACATCTCGAAGAGAATTGATTGGTTGGTTGATTGGTTGGTTGATTGATTGGTTGATTGGTTGGTTGATTAGTTGATTGGTTAGTTGGTTGGTTGATTGTTTGGTTGATTGGTTGGTTGATTGGTTGGTTGGTTGGATAAAAGATTTTTAAAGCCTTACGTCAGTAATTAGGCTTCATTGCGAGGGGTCTCAAAATTCAACTCCTGAAAACAATTTTAAGGCCGATTGGACGCCATGGCAGAGCGGCGAAAACAAGCAGCAACAAACAAAAAAGACAAATAAAGTTTCCCCACCGTTACATCAAACTGGACATAGACCTCGGTGCCCTACCACTTAACCAGAGCGCCATCTTATTGTGAATGGAAAAATAGCACGGTATACGGATAACTTGTTTGTTTGCTGTTATTTTGTTGTGGGTTTTTTACCCAATGTTTATCCATTATATGCAATCGAGATGCACAATGCGTAAAAATCTGTTTGGGATCTGCATATTTTTTTTTATTACTAAAGCTTTCAGGAATATAATTAGGTTGTATAATTGTAACATGCAGATTAAAGAGGCCAACTACAGTACAACAAATTTGTTTACATGATCCATTCTGATCGAAAACACAGACACATATTTACAAATTTCCCCCAAAAAGTAAGTGAAGGGAAAAGTCAAAAATATATAGGCCTGTGTTGTTTAACGTGCTCTCTCGCGTATCCAATATAGGAAGTAGCATGGAGTGGATGATCAGTTATTGTCTTCAAATTACACACCACCAAAGGGTAGTAATGTTTTATCACTTTAGCGAACTCTACGCCATCGTCAAAGCAGGATCAGTCATAGATTGAAGATTCAGTTCTCCTCGTATACAATTTGTGCTCAAGGAAAAAGAGGGAGTAAATAAGGACAACAAATTATTTAACTTTTCTTTTTGGTGCATGAAGTAAGTTAATGATATTTCATAAGTAATTTGCTTTGATGCAATGATTTATTTGTAAGACAAATGCACTTTTAAACTTGTCAACATCATTATAAACATCATCGTCATTTTCATTATATCACTATTATTATTA
>RQTK01000465.1:283873-314340 GCA_003991915.1 Elysia chlorotica
TATTATTATTATTATTATTATTATTATTATTATTATTATTATTATTATTATTATTATTGTTATTATTATTATTTCAGTTTCAGAATTCAACGAGACCCCCAAGTGGCGTATATTTATGGGTACACATTAATAATATACCACGGTTCATTCAATGTAAGGCAAAAGTTTAATTTTGTTGCGATAACATGTCATATACGAGCCTGCTTATCGCTCTCTAGAAATAAACTATCAGTGAATAATAGTGTAATAAAAGTTTGTTTAAAAATCAACAACTGGTATATCGCTTACACTTGAAAAGCTTCAATGGCTCCCACTTGGTTAAACGAAATAATAATAAGTCTCTACAATCTTTTCCAATGAAGCGTTTTTTTTTTGTGCGTTACCTAGATAAGATTAAAATATGAACTTAGTTTATCCCTTAGTTCTTTTACAAAAGATGACCAACAAGTTAACGTTTATTGAAATATTTAATGTATGGTGATAAGGTACTATTAATGGCTAAATTTAATTTTTAATCTTCTGATATCGCATCTTTTTATTAAATTGAAACTTAAGACATATCTTTTCGTGCAGTTTTTCTCGGACCACTTCCAAGTTGTATTGTTATCACAAGTGACGACTTTGTTTACTTTACCATGCATTCAAATTTATATGTAAAATATAATCATAGCCCTTCTTGGAAACTTATTAAAACTAAGGTACATTTATATATTGTTATTAATATTTGTCTTAGATAAAAAGCTATAACAAAAGGAGAGTAAAAAAAACAATCACATCAGCAACAACAACAACAACACAAGTTGCTAATATAATAAGAAATGATATTGTTAAATGAGTCTCAAAAGAAACTCAATATAAAAAAGCACACAAAAACAACAACAAAAACAGAGGTTATATCCAGTTAAATGGTTGACCGTTACTTATTAAATCTGGAATGATCAGGAAAAGAAAAGTGGATATTCATTTGAGTAATAAAGAAAAAAACTAAAGACCAGTAAGGCACACATTAGTTTCAATTGAAAAGTGCGTGGGGTCGAGATACTATGAACTGATTATGTGGGGCAAAAGCGCTGCATAGTAGTAAAACTATGTTTCCAGTAATGTAGTATCAATTAAACTTTATCAATTTTAAATAGTAGTTGAATAGGTCAAGTGTACTAATAGAGGGTGCAGTAGCAGGCTCAAAGGTATGAGTGACAATCTCACACGCATAATTATTAGAGTGACTGCTGAGTGTGAGAGACACAGAGAGAGAAACACTCTCTCTCTCTCTCTGAGAGAGAGAGACAGACAGACAGACAGACAGACAGACAGACAGGCAGACAGAGAGAGAACGAGAGAACGAGAGAGAGAGGTGGGGGGAGAGAAAGAAAGAGAAAGAGGCGAACAGACAGACAGATAGTGACAGAGGCTGAGAGAAAGAGGCAAGAGACAGTCAGGCAGATAGATAGACAGATAATCAGAGAGACAGAGACATAGACAGGCAGAAACATAGACGGACAGACATACAGACATATAAGACTTACTTAACTTCATTCGCCATGTCACCATTTTATTATCTCTCAGTCTCTAGTCCTTCTGTTGTTTTTTCTCCCGCAGTAAAATGAATCCACTCGTAACAGTTTTATGTCGAATCTGTTTCTGTTATTATCCTTAAGTTTTAATTTTAAGTCTTTTTGGGTCATTGCTAAGTGTCGCGGGAAAAGTTGGTGTGAAACAGTCGCTTTCTCAATTTGTGACCGCGGTAAAATAGTAGTAGGTCACAGTGACGATGGCTGTGACGGTGTTGTTTTTGTATGGTCATGTAAGAAGAGTGTATATCTTAGAGTTATAGAGTTATTCCTTAACACTTTCTGTAAAGTGATTGGTTCGAAAAAAAAGTTGGATAGCGAATTCGAAATTCTTTGAAGTTGTCGTAGGAGAATGAATCATCATCATCATCATCATCATCATCATCATCATCATCATCATCATCATCATCATCATCATCATCATCATCATCATCATCATCATCATCATCATCATCATCATCATCATCATCATCATCATCATCATCATCAAAATGTTAAACGCCCATAAAATAATGAACCCAACCAGGGAATTAACTTTTATAGTTTGGTCTTTCGTTTGATCTTGAGTTGATTGTTTTTTAGTGTGGGTGGGTATGTGCTTATTACGAAATATTGTGGATACTGACCTGGTTTTTCTTTCCTGACTCTTCACATTTTGAACAGAAAGCCAAACAGCGTCGTGATGCACGTAAGCGCACCACGAGTCTCCCTTGGAAAAAGATGTATGAGGCGTAAGTTCGAATCTGTCATATCACGGTGTAATGATTTTTTTCTCTACATATACTTATTTTGTATGGCAGTAAAGTAAGACACAGTGTCTAGATCCATTTAATATGACGTTCTGTCTAACCCATATAGTGCTTTTTTTTTTCTAAATCATAAAATACTTATAACATAATGTTACTTTTTTGGTGTATCATCTAACTCACACAGTCTGGATTGTTCAAGACACAACAGTTTAAGCATACGGTGGTACCGTCTAATTCATACATTGCTTGTTATTAGCTGGCTGTGCCATCTAAGTCTCACTATACAATGTACTTGTAATTTCAGAACCGTCTGACGTATACAAAGCCTGTTAGTGTTACCAACAGACTGTACCGTCTAACTAAAGAAAAACAACACATATAACATTCATTCGTCCCGGTGCTTGTTTAGTTTTTACCGCCAAACTTATAACATGTTGTACCTTGTAAAAGGTTTTACCATAAAAATTATTCAAAAACTAGTAACACAATCTACCATATAACTGAATATAAAATACTCGTTACTAACTTCTCTTACTGTCCAACACGCAAAATACTTGCTACAGTACTTGTTAACAACCGTATCATCTATTTCATTGTTACAGGATAATCGCTTTACTTAAACAATATTTGTTACAGACGATATCGTCTAACTCAAACAATATTTGCTACAGGCGGTATCGCCCAACTCAAACAATATTTGCTACAGGCGGTATCGCCCAACTCAAACAATATTTGTTACAGGCGGTATCGCCCAACTCAAACAATATTTGTTACAGGCGGTATCGCCCAACTCAAACAATAATTGTTACAGGATCTCCAAATACAATGCTTGTTACGTTTTTTTACTGTTTAAGTCGCACGTTATTTGTAACACTAACATGGTTTGTCTTCTCAGTTGCAGTGTGTGTATATTGTCTCACTGATACAATACTTGTAACGGGCTCTTTATAAAATGCTTCTCACTAACAGACTGTTTCATTTAATTGATGCTATAATTCCAATACGATACAATGCCGTGTCCATACAATAGAACTGTTGATCCAAAACAATATTTGTTACAGGCGGTATCGCCTAACTCAAACAATATTTGTTACAGGCGGTATCGTCTAACTCAAACAATACTTGTTCCAGCGGCATAGCTTAACTCAAAGAATGCTTGTTACAGGATCTCCTTATAACTGATTTAACTGAACTTACAACAAGATGCACCACATAGCTAATACAATGGTTGTTACGTGTTGGTTTTTTTACTGTTTAAGTCGCACTTTATTTGTAACACTAACATGCTGTGCCTTCTCAGTGCTGTTGTAGTGTGTATATACTGTCTAACTGATACAATACTTGTAACGGGCTCTTTATAACATGCCTCTCACTAACAGAATGTACCATTTAATTGATGCTATAATTCCATACAATACAATGCCGTGTCCATGCAATAGAACTGTTGGTCCCTAACTGATCTGATCACTCTTTCCCAGATTGTGCTGGTCGGAAGCGCTTTCAGATTATTCTGACCATGCTCGTGGTTTGGAGTTGCGGGTTCTACCTGGGCTCCAAGGATCGCATGACTTTCCGGTTGGCCAGTTATGTTAACCAAAACGAGATAACCGATTATTCTGGGTCAAACCTTCCGTCTGACATTTGTAAGTTCCCTGAGATTGACCCTTTCGATCCATCGATTGAAACACACTTGAAAAGGAAGCCGCCCTTAAACTGCAGTTCTAACACTCCGAATCTTGTCTACTTAGAGAATGATGAGATAAAGGTAGATTCCTCCAAGCTTAAACAGGCGTTAAAACCGAACAACGGCAGGAGGAGATTAGGGTTTTGTCAATATCAAGCTCTAGAGAGAAAAGCCAATACCGATGCCAAGGCAATTGTCACTTTCACCAGCGTCAAATTTAAAAGATCCATCAATTTGAATAATTCTCACGAGCACATCAAAGTTGAGTGTTTCGACACCAACAATACAGCAATATCGCGCTCCTATTTCACCGTTATGCGCTTGGATCCTGAAAATGAGCAAATCTATGACGATAGTTACAAAGTCCACATTGACAAAAATTCGCCTCTAGAAACACTTAGCATTCTTATGATAGGTATCGATGGATTCTCCAAACAACACTTCACCCGCTCTATGCCCAAAACTAGGGACTTTCTCCTGAAAGAGCTCGGCGCTCTAGAGATGCACAAACACAACAAGCTAGGCTACTCTACCTCGCCCAATGTCGTGCCCCTGCTCACTGGCAGAACCAACGAAGAGTTTGCCGCGGACAGCAAGTGGCAGTTCCAAACCCACGGCTCGATGGACCAGATCAACGCAGCGTTTGCCT
The DNA here is from genome assembly GCA_003991915.1 of Elysia chlorotica. Classification (NCBI taxonomy): domain Eukaryota; kingdom Metazoa; phylum Mollusca; class Gastropoda; family Plakobranchidae; genus Elysia; species Elysia chlorotica. Next base: position 288,527 of record RQTK01000465.1, read on the forward strand.
GGAGCGATGCCAGAAGACTGGGCTACCGAACAGCGCTCGTGTTTGACCAGGTCACAGTCACGGCCTTCCACTACGAACGCCAGGGCTTCAACAAGAAACCCGTGGACCACTACCTGCGCCCTATCGTGCTGGAATCTGAAAAGGATACCCTCATCCGCACGCCAAACAAAAACTGCTACGGGGACGAGGCAGAGGTCTCCAAACTGTACGACTACATCCTACAGCTTTTCCACCACTACAACAGCACCAATACCAACCGGACACCGTTCTTTGCCTACAGGTGGGTCAATGCTTCAGGTAGTTACAGTTGACAGCGTTCAAAAAATGTATTTTTCCGATTTCGCCCCAAACTGGTTGAGTCGTTGTCAGTTTACTGTGACCAACTGAGGCAGGTGCTCAGGTCTCCCCGTCCTGTCACGTGTGGCAGCACGACAAAGTGTCACACGTCAGTCTTGTGGCCCGTCCACCATATAGCCTTTATAGTGCTGACGTTGTACGTTTAGCAATACATCAATATATTAAACAAACAGACAAACAAACACGTAGTTACTACAAAGAGATCAACACATTTCTTGCTTGCTTTAATTTGGTTCGTTAGTTTCTCAACGCACATCGCAATTCACTAGGTAGCATCGGGAACGGGACTCAGGACGGACGTCTTACAAATGCAAGTGCTGCCGTAAAGACACATTTTTGGAATACAAAAAATCTTGTCTCAGCTGGTCACACTTTATTGGCACCGACCCAATCAGTAAAGAAGAATATTCTTCCAAAAAAAATTTTACTCGATCGTGGGATCAAACCACAGACTTCATATATGGGAGCCAAGCTCTCTACAATTTGAACCTGCTTGCGCCCTAATGATCGATTTAGTTGCATCACAGAGAGTGACAGGATTATTGTTTCTCTATGTTCCAAATCTATTTTTACGACATATACAAAAGCAGCAGAGAAGGTTCGGATAAATATGATCTGACTGCAAACAAGATAGCACAATCAATAAAATGCAATGGTCAGAACAGGAATCGAACATGCAACCTTCTGATTAGGAGCCTGAAGCTCTACTCTTACACCGCCCCTTCCTCCGATATTAATAACTGTACGAGTAAGACTAAAAACATGCATTCAAAAGGGACGTGCCAAAAGAGAGTTCTAGTTCTAGACACAATGACCCTATAAAGGGCTCTATAATAATATACGACTTGGTTCAAACAAGTCCGTCGGAAACACTCAAAGGAAACCCCTCGAAATAACTAACACTGAAGCTAATCAAGGAAGTGTGACTACAATACACATCTATAATTATATTTTTCTCAGTAAGAAGAACTCAATCAATTGTTTTAAAAATATGAAGCACTCAATTTAATGCAAATAATCCTAAAACCTAATTTTACAATGAACGAATAGAACTAGGGCAGAACTGGCTCCAATGATTCCACATTGAAAACTTGCACGGTACTTAGCCCAAACAATGTAAGACCCATGTTTCTGTTTCTCCCGACCAGCTTTCTGGCGAGACTGACACACAACGACTACAACATGGCTTTCTCGGGGGACCACCTGTACCTGAAGCTACTGAAGGACCTGCGGGCGACCAACGCCCTCAACAACACGGTCATCATCTGGTTCAGCGACCACGGGGAGAGGTTCGGTGCACTCAGGTTGGTTGGTTGGTTGGTTGGTTGGTTGGTTGGTTGGTTGTCATCCAACGTCAGCACTAAAACTTGGTCTAAAAGCAATATTTTCTTGATTTTCTTTTTATTACTAAATGGACCGAGCGAAACAAAAAAAAACTTCAGTTTTTTTACACAGTGCGAGTTTCGAAACTGGAAGAGATTTTCTTGGTATTGTTTACTGTAACTTAACGTCCAACGTCAACACCATTTAGGCTATATTGTGGAAGGACGCCAAGACTAACGTCTGGAAATTTTATGTACTGCTCACACGAGACAATTATTGTATCATTAAAAAAATTGACGATTTAACCTATCTTAGTATTAAAAAATATCTTCCCCCAAAACAGTAAGAACAAAACAGCAGGAAAAAGTTTCAGATTGTTACCACAGCATACAATTAAAGCCAGATTCCCAATCCCAAGAGTTGATGTCGAGACGTAAATGGGTTAAATACAGTTATATATACTGTTTATATACATAATATGTGAGCTTAAGATGTTAAAAACATGACTTTTTTAAGTAATTGGCAATTCCAAATGAGACAATAATCTACTTTAAGTTTTTCTTATATCTCACCCAGAAACACTTACACCGGTGAAATGGAAACCAACACACCATATCTGTTCTTTGTCTTCCCGCCATGGTTTGAGAAGAAGTACCCGGATCTTATACGCATGCTCAGAATCAACCAAAACCGCCTGACGTCACATTTCGACACGTACGCTACGCTGCAAGATCTCCTCAACTTCAAAGGAGTTGTCGGTCCTAAAGGGAAGCTGACAGAACGGAGCATCAGCCTTTTCCGGGAAATCCCCGTATACAGAACGTGCCCTCACGCGCAAATACCATGGGAATACTGCGCCTGTTTCAGTTCGCCGCCTTCACAGGCAAACATTCCCGTAGGCTTAGCCGACTACATGGGAGGCATACTAAAAGAGGGTGTCATGTCCAAGTTGAAAAAGAAAGAACAATGCTCCAAGCTTAGCGTGCGGACTGTACAGAAGGTGGTGGAGGAGAAAGCCACGGAGAAAGGTGCCCAGCCTGGCTTCAGGTATTTCATAGTGAGCATCACAACCATCCCAGGCGAGGCACAGTTCGAGGCTAAGATGAGCTTTGATCTGGGCTCAAACAGAGTCAAAGTTGTCGGAGAGATAGACAGAAAAAACTCGTATCAAGGACAAGCCGACTGTGTAGACACTGAAGAACTCAAGAAATACTGCTATTGTGAAAGTTTATCAATGGTAACAAGCAAGCCTCAATGAATTATTATCTTATTATATTTTTAGAACAGTTTACCTCAACGACGTGCTATCTAGATAACCATCATTATCATCATCATCATCATCACCACCACCACCAAAATCATAATCATCGCTACCATAATCACCATCGACACATCATCATCATCATCATCATCATCATCACCATAAGCGTCATCACAATCATCATTATTTATATCAACACTATTATTATCGCCGGTTGTTATACATTCTGATCTTGTCATGTCTGACTTTAACATGGAAGGAAATCGAAAGTAAAATTTTGTTGAACATGACATGTATTCAACACAGAGCAGATCTATATTACATGTACCACCAGAGAGTGAAAAGTTAGAGGTTTTCACTGAGAAAATTTCGCGTATATGTCTAAAGATAATTAAGGTGGTTTTGTGCTTTTTAACCATAGTAACAAAGTTGTCTGGAGATTGGTCAACCGCCCTAATTAAAATAAAGAAATAAAGTGAAACGTCCCACTAGATCTAGAGTTTATGGCACTAATGACTCATATCAAACATGGTTTAATAAAGTAAGCACAGAAAACCCTTGTGATATGGATTGTGATAGAATTTTTTTGCATGTTGATATTAAACATGTGACTTTAAAGACGACAGACTCTGGTGGGGTTTTCTTTAACAACTGACTTAAAAATGTATACAGTTATAATATAAATTACTTTGAAAATCCATAGAATTTAAAGTGACATAATATCTGAATAAGGAAAAAATGATATGGAATTTTTGAAATGTAATACCTTTTTTGTGTGTGTGTGTGACAATTGACGTTAAAAATGGAGAATACTTTATTTTAGCCAAAAAGGTTTTTGTTTTTTGTTTGTTGATGTTGTTGTTGTTTTTTCTTTGTTGCTGTTGTTTTTTTATGAGATGAGTTAGGCCTACTTTTCTACAAATTCTATAAAGAGTATTCATACATTACAAAAAAGGCGACTTCAAGAGGACCTACTCGAGGAAATCGATTTTTCTCCTAAATAAATAATACAGAATTTATATTTTGGTTGTGCTGTTAAAATAATGAATCTAGCAAAGTTCACTGAGTGTTATTTTAGTACCATAAATGATTTTTCTTAATTCACGTCTACGTACAATATGGCTTAGTTGGTTAATTTCTCTCTCCAGAGGGTGCCCACTGAAATAAAATCTCTACGAAATCATGAGATCTTCAACATACATGTATTTCATATTGAAAACTACAATTTTATGTGAAACATGAATATCATACGGTTTACTCTGTTGATGGTCGTTGTTGTTGTTGTTGCTGTTGTTGTTGTTGTTGTTGTTGTTGTTGTTGTTGTTGTTGTTGTTGTTGTTGTTGTTGTTGTTATTGTTAGATACGTTTATTTATTAATTTTTGTTACTCTTAGGTTCACAGATAGGTTTGGGCAGATATTTGGGAAAGAATCAAAATATGTGATTAGAAAAGGGGAAAAAACGTTTCACTTTCCCTGATGTAAATTTGATTCTTTAACTTAAGTTATATGTTATATATATATTTGTTTTGGTATGTGTGTGTGTGTCCACCTATACCTCTAAGTCTCTGTATCTCTATATTTGCAAATCACACACTACTTGAATTAATAAATTATTTATTATATTTCTCCCCAGTTTTTGCCGCCATCTTTTGCTTGTTGGTTTATTTCTTGGGTAGTAGCGTGTGCTCTTTATATGACTCTAACACAGCTAATATTAACAGAAAAAGTTCGGAAAACATACAAACAGAAACAACAAACAAACAAAGGGGAACAACTCTCCACATAGCAATCTGTCCCAAATTATGCTATCAATATAATAAAAATAGATAATTTTACCCGTGTTGTACACTTGGATCAACGTGGTGTATTGATTTTCTATTTTTGGAAGCTTTGGTCAAGATCCAACATTTTTCGATGTGTACTTTTGATCTCCATGTATGTTGCCGTGTTAACTTCCTAGTTTAGCTTTAATTGCAGATTGCTGTCTGCAGTTGTCTCGTGTTTAATGCCTCTATGACTATCACTATTCTCCCAATATACTCGTTTATATTCACGTCTGAATTATTTCCTTCTAAACCATCGTTTTATCATTTTGCATCATCACTGTAAGATTTATTTTTGTTTGTTTTTATGGTAACCTAAGATTTATTTTTGTTTGTTTTTATGGTAACCTAAAATAATAGAATATTACCAGAGACTATAGATTAGCGAGACGTTTCACAAAAACAGCTCACACTCACAGTGCGTTTGATACAGGGAGCTAGCGTGACGCGTGCTTATTCTATTTATTAATTGAAAATAAGGCGTTTGACTAATATGCAGGCATTTTTTACTGAGGTTTAAGGAAGGAAGCAACCGTTTTAATTATACCGACCAATGTACGCAAAATCCTCGCCGTAAAACCTGTCACTACTTCACACTCTTTGCTATTACTACTGTTCGTGTTGTTAAATCTAAACCAACGAAAAAAAAAAAAAAACAAAGAAAAAAAAAGCAAAAACAACAAACAGTACAAGTCAAATTAGTCATTACCAGTGATAAGGCTACGTGATTGTAAGGCATTTGTGGTATTGTTTCAGGAGGTTACAACAACCAGGCTCGATGGAAAATGGACATTAGCGAGATCAGGATATTTGATAGTGGAAATTTATTGGATTTTCATTTTTTACTTGTGTTCATTCATGTTAACACAAAACAATTATTTCAAGTCAATGTCAACATCATTGCTCTTAGGTACAAAAACTATCATTTTTGAAGACAGTTAACAAGCTTTTACTTACAAAAAGGAACAGGTAACCTAAACAAGGAGCCTTTTTTTATTACTGTGTTACTATTACATGTACCTCCTTTGGTGTCCTGAAAAATTCCTAAATGGAGATGGGCACCAGGTGAGATTCAAACTGTAACCCTCCCACTTTCAGTCTGGAGCACTTACTGATTGAGCTACGGCTGTGCGGTTTTTGGAGCTTTAATTAGCTCAGCTTTACCCAGGTCAGCTTTACTTGGCTCAGCTTTTCTTAGTTTAGCTTTTCTTAGCTCAAATTTACCAACCTCAGTTTTACTTGGCTGAAAGCAAAAATATCGATAACTCATTCTGACAAGCCATTGTTGGAAAGATAGCAATTTATGACTGAGGTAGCAGAATGGTATATATCTCGTCTTTAGTATAAAATTATTTGAGATAATCCAGAAAAAAAACCAACAACTAATGGTTTAATCTTGTTAATAGTACATACTACTACTGTTTTTCTACTTAAATTGTCGCATTGTAATGTTATTTTCACCATGAGATAGAGACTGATCTAAGTTCTAACAAACACAATTATATGCTAATGTCAAAACAACATATCTCTGAAACAAAATGTAGCTTTGCCCTTCCTTATGCAAATGTTTCATTTGAAAATGTAATCGAAAAAAACAAACGATAAAAAAGGCCACAAAGAAGAAAATTACATTTTGGTAAGTATTTACTCCATTTTGTTTTTATTTTATTTTTTCTATTTTCTCTAAGAATGTGGCAACAAAAAATTAGTACACACAAATAAAAGACATGCAAAGACCATTTACTTCATTCAACTTAACTTAATACTAAAAACATGATCCAACAAACTAATTCAGTACCACCCACAAACCAGAAATATTAGCAAGCTCTCAAATCTGCCTTTAATTTTACAATATAAAACTGAAATTTCATTCACAAAAGATTTGCTGTCAGCAAAGAATAACACAAGCAGCTCTGCCAACAGACAATAATTGACATTATTCAGCACTCTTTAGCTTGGGATGAATAAAAAATATTGCATAGGCTTGAGCAATCATACTATGCCATAAAAGTTTGGAAACGCCAATAAACCAAAAACATTTTTTTTCCTCCCTTTTTTTTTTTTTTACAATAATGTGAAACCATATAAAAAATCAAACATATGTTGGTACAATGATGATAGAGCTTTTTTGTTATCTTATTACATTTCTATACACGGGCAGTATCTTTGCTTAATTACATATCACATAATTATTTAACATGAATACAAGAAAACTTAGGAAAACAAAAATTGCATTGTTAGTTTACAAGTTGTTTTGAAGTCATGACTCCTGTATGCTTTTCAAAGTTTCAAGTTTTACTGAAATTTTTTTCTCCTCGAGCTCAATTGAAGTTATCTGAGAAAATAAAAAAGCAAAACTAAGCTTACTACTAACAAAGTATATTTACAGACATGTACATGTAGCTGTGGCAATAAGGAATTCATTCTATCTCCAATGCCTTTTTTTAAATAAATAAATTGTAGTTCTATTATTAATTGTACATCCCAAAAATGAATCATGCAAAGTCAAAACCTAACCAAAATAAGACAGTTCAGAAAAGAAATTCCATAACAAATCTATCAATGAAACTATCATTGAGATGTTTGAAGGGCTTGGAAACAGCTAAGAATTTGCCTACATTGGACAAACACATTCAACAATCATTGAGAAAGAATATACACATTTTGTTAGAGTTCTCAGATCCCTCCTCTCCTTCCCCTCCTTCCCCTATTTCATTCCCCTAATCATTATATACTAATTATTTTAAATTTTATACATCATAAATTTTGACATTATTTAACATTTAATATAACAGAATTAGGTGGTATTTTTTAATATATTGGTAGTTTTGCATGCAATTATGCTGTGAAGTACAAAGGATTTGTTACCTACTGAGATATTTTGCCCCCTGTCTGCTCTATGACAGACAACTCTTACCTTGTCTCTGAGCTGCACAGCCTTGGTGATCTCCCCTTTCCCTTTAAGCACCAGTTTTTCCAACTGCTGGACCAATCCCTGCCTGTTCCCCTCCAGCTTGACCCGTTTCTTGGCCAGACGTTCCAGTTCCTGGGCAACATCCAGAGAGCCACCCTGTACAAGTACACAGTCAGCATGGTAGGCAAGAATTAGTGAACTTAACATCCAGAGAGCCACCCTGTACAAGTACACAGTCAGCATGGTAGGCAAGAATTAGTGAACTTAACATCCAGAGAGCCACCCTGTACAGTACACAGTCAGCATGGTACACAAAAATTAGGAAACTTAACCTTCAGTGATGCCAACTTGATCATTCTTTTTACTGAACCTTTTCGTGCATGGTGGTATAAGATATTGATCACAAAACGAATCTCCTTGATAGAAGATATTTACTAAACTATGGTCTGTAAATTTTTACTGAAAATTTGTAAATTTACGGAAAATTGGCATCACTCAACCTGTTTTCATCAGGCTGTACACTTGCTGATCGCATTAATACACTCTGGTGCTAGCACCTCTGTATTGATCTGGACTCCTTCCATTTTAAAATAATAGATATAAAAAAAGGTCAACTTAAAAAATGTATTTAATTCCACCAAATAGTGCATACACAAAGAATAGGCCTAAAATCGTGGGATGTGAGAAAGTTTAAGTAACAACAAAAGAAGAACAGTGGTGTAAGTTTACCCTGCTGAAAGCAGACAATTTCTGAGGCACCAGTTCCCTTAATTATTTTTTTTTTCACTTTACAGTCACTGATTCAGACTGTTGCCAAGAGGTTTGAGCTAGGAAGATTCCACTGTATTTGTATAGCGATCTCACAACTCACAAGATGCATCTAGCTGTGGTTCAGACATAGCTACTACAAAAAACATGTATCAAGTAAAATTGGGGACAAAATTGGAACTGTATAAATAGTTCAAGATAGGCTAAACAATTCTGGTAATATTTTCTGCCATAGATTCAGTATTGTAGAAATACTTGAGCAAGGTTTAGTTGTTTTGAGGAGTTCTAGCCAGAGTACCACCCAGTACAGGGTTAGCACGGTGTGCAGAATTGGTACTATATAAGTAGAATAAAAGACTATCATCGTTGGGCTAGCAGGATACCATAATTCTGCTTATATATTATATTAATATTAGCATATAAAAGCATTTTTAGATCACAAAATAACTCAGTAAAAAATTGAATTGGATTGTCAATAATAGATATTGGTTTTCTCTGCACAACTACTCTATGCTTCTCAAAGTGTCAAGTTTTACCGAAACTGATAAATGTGCACATTATTTTTTTAACTAAAGTATAATATCATTTGTCCTAATAACAAAAAAACGCTTTTTTTTAAAATATCTCATAGCTAAAGAAATCAAAACATGACATTCTGGCAGTCAAGTGACAATATGTACTTTACATACTTTATATGCTATGATGTGATCGACTGAGAGCGATTTCATGGTTTCCTCACACTGTCTGTGTGTGAGAGCAAGTAGAATTGTCAACTGTTAAGTCTTGAAATCTGTCCGCAATACAAGATAGTTAATGACAATGAATGTCAACAAACAACTGTAACTGGATTTAACATAATTATAATACGCTTGTTCGGAGCGGAGATCATGAATTTGATGTTGAACGTGCCACAACCAACCAAGCAAACCCACCTTGAGCTCCACAAACACAGAGAGGTGTTCATCCACCATGGTCCTAGAGCAGCCCTGGGGCGCAGGCTCCGAGGGGGACGACAGAGAGAGGGCGCCACTGCGAGACAGCGCCAGGACACAGGTACTGTGGTTGTGCAAGGCTGATGTCGTATCCGGGTCATCCGTCTGGATGTGCACTGACACATGCATGGATATATCAAGAGAAATAAGTATTATATATTTTCAGTCTCTCTCTCTCTCTTTCTCTCTCTCTCTCTTTCTTCCAGGCTAAGGGTCATAGATAAAATTGACACTTTTTTTTATTTTGGGCATCAATTATTTCCAGATATTATGTAAAAATCTATCACAAAGGGTAAGCACTTTATGTTCTACTGTAGTCCACAAAGATTGCAGTGATCAAGATCCTAGTGTCTCTCTCTATCTATTAAGTTTTTCTGTGATAAATGCTTCTTCCCAGCACTAACCTTCATAATATCTTAGAGAGTGAGTAAAAAAAAGATTCTTTCCTACAATCTGATATTTTGTTTCCTTTGTTTTGTTCTTCTGTTAACACTGAGCCCTTCCTTCATAGAGAGTCTCAAGACTGATGTCTGACAATTTTTATTGCTCCCATATAGAGAGAGGGCAAAGATACCAGGACTGCGTTCTAAGCCAGTCATACTAATCCCAACCCAAACAGTAAAGGGCAAAGCAGTCAAATCTGGGTTTGAACCATACTCTCCCTGGTTACAATCTATTCGCTCTGCCAATTAAGCTACTTCACCTCCTTTGGATTTGACTACCCTTATGAAAATATATAGGCTGAAAAGAAATTTTGCACTGATACATTCAACCAGACTGCACTCAAGTGATAAACAAAAATGGAGAGAGCTCACACCAAAGATTTGGAAAGCTACCAAAGAGTCACAGGTAAAGATTATTATCATTATTATTGATTCATTGGTTTACAATTTGAGGGCAGGACTTTCACCTGTGGACTTTGAACCCATGATGTTGTAATCTTTCCGCTGACTCAGAATGTGTTGTATTATAGGGCGCACACTCTCCATGGAGGCGTCTATGGCTGGCTCTCTCCATGGATACTGAGAGAATAGAAATAAAAATTTAAAAATAAAATGGGATGTTCTTGTAAAATAACAAGCTGGGAAAAGCACAGAATTTGCATAATTTTTTAATTAAAGGTATGATGCAAAAATCACGCTTACCTTTTTCTATGCTCTGTATCATTGTGGGTGGAATCTTTAAAAAAAAATACCTTTAAAGACTAAAAAAGAAAGTAGTAATTTCATCTTTTCCACCCTTTCTCAGGCCTTTACAACAGTTTTGTTAAGCATATTTCAACTCTTTTGGAAAAAGAGTACATTTCTATGTGCAGAAAGCAGACATGCTTAAATAAATCCAAGGTATCATCTTATAGTAAATGTTTTGCACGTTATTTGTCCTCAGTCAATGACTACAAGTGAAAGACCATGAAATGATACTCACTCAAGTGAGGGCGTTACCTCTTAATAACTTAGTAAACCCTAGAACAGATATGTAGACTTCTGACTAAGTTACCAGTACACAACATTTTCTGCACCCAGTTGTGGAACTTCTCAGCTTTATGATAACTTCCCAAATATTGAAAGACGGACATTCATAATAACTACTTGGTGAAAAACCTACTGCTCTAGTCACTCTTAGTCAGAAGAGATCCATATGGTGGTGGCAGATTGGTTTCTTAACTTCAATCCTCAGCATCTAAGCTATAACAGAGATATAAGTAAAGTCTGATTATACAGAGACAGTATTAGCATACTAGAAATCCTGTCTCAGCCGGTCACATTATACTGACACCAACCCAGCTAGAAAGGGATAAAATTTGACAAATAAATTTGCTTGATTGTTGGAGCTGTTGTTGTTGTTGTTGAGTTGGTTTAACGTCCAATAACAGCACTATGTAGGCTATATTGTGGACGAGCCCCAAGACTAATGTCTGACAATTTTATGTGCTGCACACACAAGACAGGGCGGGGATACCATGACTTCTGTCTCAGCCGGTCACATTAAACTGACACCGACACAACCAGTAGGGAGCGCAATTGCCAGGATTCGAGCCCGGACCTTTTGCAGTGGAAGCCGATGTTCTACCCCAGGGCCACCGTGCCCCCCTGATTGTTGGAGCAAACCGAGTAGGTCCATATGGTAATCTATAACCTTCAAGCTAGCTCAGTGACGCTGAGATTTCCATTACTAACCTGCTCAGGGCGAGGGTAAGGGGCAACGCAGATACTTGGAGCTTTCTGTTGTTTCCCTGCCGGTAAACGTTGATACAGCTCTTCACACAGGAAAGGCATAAAAGGTGCTGCAGCTCGTAGGAAGGTGTCTGTACACAAATGTAGAATGTGGCAAACTGCAACCCTGTGGCTTCTGTCCTCTTGTTCATCTGCAAACACTGGCTTTATAGCTTCCTAAATCCAGAAGTATCCAACAAAAATCAAGTACTTATCATTTTTTACAGTAGTAAGATTCACAATATTAATTGATTTTTCTGAGCTGTTTGTCCTCAAGTTCATATTGATGACTGTTTTTTCACAAATTATTTCTCAACATTTTAAGTTCACATTGTATCTTGATAGATTTTGTAACTTTAGATATGTAAGGAGTTTAAAGCCCATTCTATATCCGGTCTCCACAATTGAAAATTTCTTTTCCACAAATTCGCAAATCCCGTCTTGTACAATACACTGCAAACCGTCACTAGGCTAATAGAATAACATATCTTAAGAATGGGCCTGATTGATATGTGTATATTAATGTTTTTGCTAGCCAGTATCTATCTTATGAAGAGGTTGAAATAAATGTGCCAATTTGTTCTTATTAAAAAAAGAAAAACATTAGAAGCATATGAACTGTTAACACAGAAATAAAATCAACATTAAATATCTTTAAACTACAAAAATTGAGATTTTGTACCAACTGCACTCCTTTCGCTATCTAACTCACACTTTATGGCTGTTTATGTCCAAACTCTATTATAAATTATCACTCACCAGATAGACATCACAGAATTCTTGGTACCAGAACTGCTGCAGACTGGCGGTGACAAGGTGAAGGTCGTACGACTCGAAGTGAACATCACATGACTCTACCATGTGACTGAGGCGGCTCAAAATCCACAAATCAGTGGACCCTTCAAAGCCTGACAGCTAAAACAGCAGGGGAACAAAATTTTATGACACTAGAAAAGGTTAAGTTGAATGTAATTTTAACATATATCTTTAGTCTTAATAACATTATGCAAAGCGATCTCACAAAATTGATTGAGTTGTGGTCCGGACTTGCTCAAGGGATACTCAAGTATTGACATTGGGGCAGAAAATATTACCAGATATATTGAGCTTACTTTGATATGGTGAATTTATTTCATTATTCCACTTTGAATTATCCTCTTTTTAATAACTTTTCTTGATATAAATCTACACCTTTTTTAACGCCTAAGCCTGAACTACATCTTAAACCGATTTTACGGGATCACAGTTCACTTCGTTGTATTATTTTTTTTACAACTGTGGCCAATTACATTCTAATTTCATTAATAAAATAGTTCATGCAAAAAAAAATTATTACAAAATATCTGCAAAAAGATACTGTGTACAATCAACAAAGTAATAAATAGGTAAACAAAAAAATAAACTAATAAATAAATAAGAAAAAAAATAAGAATTATATTCACAAAAATAATGTTGATAATAAAGATAATAATAATAATGATGATGACTACAACAATGACACTGACACAATGACAGCAAAGAGGGCAATGACGTAGACAATGGCAATGGCGATGATAATGATTTTAATAATTGTAGTAATAATAGTAGTAACAACAATAACAACAACAACAACAACAATAATAATAATAATAATAATAATAATAATAATAATAATAATAATAATAATAATAATAATAATAATAATAATAATAATAATAATAATAAAGAAAACACCCAGAGACATGAATCATGTATATATTCGTACCTTGAACTGCTCAGCAGGGGTGAAATCTGACTCGAGCTTTGATTGTACAAACTTGAACGACTGCCAGATCTTGTTGCAAAACCGCTTCCTGCTCTCTGCATGGGTGATATCAAAGTTGATGTCCACATCTGAAAAACACATTGTTAGGATAAATTATATTTTACACTCCTAGAGAGGAACAGTCCCTAATTTGTTCACTGTAGAACACATAATTTAGGGAGAGCATTTCTGTGTGTCTCTGTCTCTTTCTCTATTATCATGGTGCATTAGCTATAATAGAAAAAGAAAATCTAGGGTCACTTTTATTGTTGTATAAGCTACATAGAAAATCAAAATCTTGGCTAATTTTAATGTTATCAGCTATGAACATCTCAGCTTACTTTAAGTGTTGTATGAGCTATTAAGGGGAGAGGCAGTCCTGAGAAAAAATTTTGTCCTTGTGCACTTAAACCTGAAGTTGTCTGCATTCTTGTAGAACACCAAAAGTGCAGCCTTGTCGTGGCGAGTGGGCTTAAGCATGCACCAGAGCATGTAACCAATGCACTTGGGCCATCCCATACCAGCAGGAGCAATCTCGGCTGAAGCAATATGAGGTGCTGAAGACAGAGACATCTGGCCAGAAGGCGCACCACAAACCAAGATGTCATGCATCAACACTTTTCAAAAATAAATGACTACACTTTCAAAATTATCTAGATATGGTGCTCGCCCTGTGGTGACTGCCAAGGCAGGTGCAGTGCCGGGCCCTCAACCTCGAAAGGGTCCACCCTCTACTACTGGTGGTTCTTCTGACAGACCTTGTGAAGCCAGGAGGTCGGGAAGTAAAGCGACTGGCAAGACAAAAGACAATGCACTTAACATCATGCACTGGAATGCAGAAGGTGTCAAACTATAATAGAAAAATGAAATCTTGACTAACTTTTGATGTTGTACGAGCACAAAGTGAAACGCAGGGCATCGCTGCCACAGGCTGGTATCCCATTGGGGAAATCTTTCCTCTGAGCCTCCTTAGCCACGGATACTTCTGATGGATCCAGGTTGCCTTGCTCTAACCGTTGGTGCAGATTCTGATCAAGAAAGATGTTAATTTGACAAGTAAGCATGTAAAAAGTGCAAAAAAAAAACAACCTTGCAAAATGTACACAAGGACTATTTGTTTCCTTTCGGTCTAAAAATGTATTATCATTTTGCTCACAAAATTTCATTAATACATTTTTTTTTTAATGTGAATTGTTCTGGGCTTTTCAGGAGCAGGTTTGAGCAAAAGCCGTCTGAGACATAGAAACTTGCTCTATATTGTCCATTTACATTTGGAATGAAAATGGTTAACTTCTAGAAATGATAGAAGTATTTTTCTTCAAACTCTTTAAGTGCATCTGATGATTTTTAACACAAAATGTATTACTCCGAAAATTAAAATTCAACTTGTGCCTCATTCACTTTGACTGCCTCACAAATATGTAGTTGCAAGGAAAAAGCAGATTATTCTCTAAATTTCTTGTTTTTAAATGTCTGGCCAAAAAAAAAGAGATATTTTCTGTTTTCAAATCTTTCAAGGTGAAATTTTAAAAAATGCCTAGAGAAAAAATAGAAGTACAAAAAATAAGAAAACAATACAAACTAAAGTTTAAGCACCAATTAAAAGAATTTACACCCCTCCTCCCCCCACCCAAAACACTTTTTCAGAAGCGTTAACTTTATATACTGCACACACATGTTATGCAGATTGATATTGCTCCTGTGCTAGAACCTCTTTGAATTGATCTGCACACCTTCCTATTCAATATCATAAAAATCAAAGCTTTTACCTTCTATACATTTTTCAAAATCTCCACAAAAATAGACCTTAATGCATGCGATGTGAAAAAAATTAATTTAACAACTTTTTTTTACAAATGATTCGCAGAAAAGTCAGTTAATTCACCAAACCCAACCTGTAGGGAAATTCCGTTGATGACATCTAGAGGGTCTATCACGTTCCCGAGGGATTTACTCATCTTCCGACCGTGAGCATCACGCACCATCCCATGGAGGAGAACCTGACAGGAAAAAATGTTTTGTAATGAAGATAACTGGACAAAAAATGTATTGGTTGAATTGGTTGTTAAGCATCCAAAGTCAGAACTATGTAAGCTATATGTCAACAGGTCCCAAGCCCAGCATCTGATAATTTTCTGTGCTGCCACACAGTGACAGTGTGAGAATACCATGACTCCTGTCGCAGCTGTTCACATTATTCTAACATTAACCGACCAGAAGGGCTGAAATTGGACAAATACCTTTGTGGTTCAGTGAGAGATTGCACCCGTTCACTCCACCACAAAAGATATGTGAGATCATTCTAAACTTTGAATTCTAAAGAGGAACACATAATACCCTCCCATAAAACTTGTACTGGCAGTTACAAAAACTCATTTTTCTCTACATCAGATAGAGTGCACCAAGACTCATCTGAACAGAAAAAAACTTTCTTGGATGTCAATTGTGTGTATGTGAGTGTGTGCGGATATGTACAAATGTGTATACATTTTTACAATTTGTTACATATACTTGTATAACTTGTGAATACCTGTATTACAGTGAAACCAACCAAAATTTGTCACATGAGCTAACAAAGTCCTTTATTATCTTATCAACACACATGGCATTATCCTTACTTTATCGAAGGGCAGCTTCCCAGTGAGTTCTAGGCTCAGCATTGCCATCCTGGCAACCCAGAAAAACAGGATGTCCTGGCCAGTTTCTAAAAGTTGTTGTGGGAAAAACTCACACAAGTCCCCAGACTTGAACAGAAAAAAAGACAAAGAGAAAAAAATTGAAAAGTCAAAATGTCATGGAAACCATGGTTAATCAGATGCAAGTCAGAGTTTTAACTTTTTCTATAATTATAGTGTGTTAAAAAAGAATTAAACGCACTTTATATGTTAATAAATATTATAAAACTAGCATTTTTTTAATGGAGAAAGTCAATATTGAGCAGTTTTCTTTGCTGAGGGCTCTAGCTCCTTATCGAATTGTGCCTGAAATAACTGGAATGTCTCACATATATGTAAAAAGAACTGAAATATACAAACATGAAAAAAGTTAACTTTTTGCAATCCAACCAAACACTTATTGAGCGCATTGGTATGTGCTTGTACCAGTACATTTCTGCGCACTTTTTGTTTCTAAATAAAAAATATCAAACATTTGAATAGACATTGACTCATGCAATGTGAAAAGTTTAAGTAAAGAAGTGTTAACATAGTATTTCCATTTCCCATTTAGACCAGCAACAAATCAAATAATGTATGTTTTTGTTAATGATTTGCATTGAATAACCAGGGTGCTAGATATCATGCACCATAAATGACATTTTTTTACAGGCTTTGGTAGAATTTTGTAAGGAAGAGAATTGCTAGGGAAAGTGTAAAACTTCAGAAAACTGATATATCAACCAGAAAGTAGACTGAAATTGAAGGATAAAAACAACAAAAAAACAAAAAAAAACCCATGATTGTTTCACCTTGGTGTTTGGCCATCCAAAGGCAGAGAAGGGTAACAGAGAGGAAGAAAACCAGGTGTCAAGCACATCTTCGTCTGTGATGGAATTGAAATAAGCATTTCCATAAATACACATTGTCACTGGGATAGCGGAACAACATATCTCATTCTTAGTAGTTTTGAGATTTAAAAAAAAGAAACATTGATTCCTGCGATAGTAGTGGAAGTCATATATAGCTTTTCTTTAGTTTATAAAAAACACATTGGCACATTTTCATTTTTACTTTGCCATGAGATGAATACTGATATAAGAAACACATTGATAGACTAATGTCAAAATGGCTATGAGATATGCCATCCTGTTGACTAAGTAAGGACATAGAGCTTAATATCGACTGTACTACCTTATAGCATCAAAAATCGGAAAACATATAATTTTTTTTTCTTCCATTTTAAATCATTGGTAAAACCATGCAAATTTTCTCACTACTTTCAATTATATAAGCATTTTTATAAGTTGATATGTTAAACTGTTTGTATGAAAAAACAAAGTGCAATCTTTAGTAGAACTAAAACATTTAAGTTAACTATGATAGTTTAAACAAAGCAAGTACAATTTATTAATTTCATTAAAACGTAAAATCAAAAGAAGATTAAGTCACTTAGATATTTTGACCTAGATATTTTGATGCAAAGACCATGCTGGTTTCAGTGAATCATTGGCGAATAAAGACATAGAAGTTATGTTTTAAGTGCAGTTCACAATGAAACAATGGCAATTCTTGAATCTGCTGCAACTGATTACTTGGTTTCTCTCACAAATGAACAACTAGTTTATTTACTACACAAATTCGCTGATATAAAATAATTCTTGTACTCTAGAAACAGAAAAAAAGCTGCACTGGCTCCCATCTGTATTTTTTTTTCTTCTTAAAAGGTCTTTTCTCATGTATTTGTCAAGAAATGAATTGCTGTGAACATTTAAGTGTAATCCACTCAAGATAAACACTGTTGAGATAAACTATAATTAAACTATACCTGAGGTACAAATTCCTTAAAACATTTACAGCCTCTGTTTAATATAAAACTTGGGATAAAGAAAACATTTAGGCTGCATCAAGGAAGTTTATCTTAAGTGCATTCCACTGCACTTTTCATATTACCTTGTGAGACTACAATGTCTCTTTCGTTCTGTCCAGTTTTCCTGGACAATTTCTCCCTTGCTTCCTCAACAGTTACAGCACACACATGTTCTCCTGTATCCTGTAACAACGAGGAAACTTGATTCTTCAACTCTCAGAAATGACTACTAGGCAGGTATTAATAAAACAGTGTGTTTCATGCTTGCTTTAGTAAGTGTGTAAATGTCATTACTTACTTCTCAGAAAAACATGTACATTAAGTTATTCCACACAAAAAAAATGGATCTAACAATAAAGCCCTTTGAGCATTTTCTAATCATGCCACACCAGCATATCTTTCCATGATCTGCACACTTTCTATTTTGTTATATCAAATAATGATATCAAAGCTTAGACCTTTGTTTCCACTAGTTGAGTTAATGTCAGCTTAACATGATAGGCTGATACAAAAATCCTTGTTTCCCCTGACTCTATAAAGCAGCACATAAAAATGTCAGCATTAATCTTGGGACCTGATGGTAATAAAGCATAGTTGCTGACTATGAGTAATAAAAAAAAATAAAAAAAACAACACAAACAAACTATCATTTGTTCTCCAGAGGAAAAATATGCTTACAACCTTAATATTCATCTAGAATAATAATCAAATGCTGATGCATAAAGTATCTTATTCCCTACTAAGCTTCTCATAAATCTTGATGAAATGCACAGACAACAAGAAACAAACAACTTATGACTGAAAATAATATCATAACCAAGATTTGAATATAGATGCACAAACAATGATTACATTGTTATGAATATATCAATTTAAATATTTTGTTTTTGTAGAGAATGACATAGGAGGAGCATATATTATTTAGGTTAACTACCTTCATGAAAAGGCAGACCACAGGCATTGATTTATTGATTGAAAAATTATACTTTAGAACCTTAGTTCATGTCATAGGGACAATATTACTTAATCATTTAAACAATCTAGCTGCGGCACAATTGATGAAATAAGCACAGGAATAAAACTGTTAAAATAAAATAAAAAGCTCTGGTATGGCCTTGTGCTCTCATGTACATTAAATCCAAATTACAGAAGTCCAAAAGTAACTTGGTAAAAAGGCTACGAACCACATCACCTTTGCACAAAATCGTGTAGGGGCAGATAGCCAAGCTAATTATGAATAAGTACATTTTATGAAGAAGAACTTTCATGACTATTTAGTTCCACTCAAAATAAAAAGTTATGTTTTAGATGGATAACAAATGTTGTTCATCTTATAGGTTAGATTTTAAAAGTGAACTAATCAACTTCACAAGGAAAAAAAAGTATCGATTTAATCTGCTCTCTGTGATGTTTTCAATAACCCTAGTGTAATTATGAGTACTTTTTTTTATTTTAGACCAAGATTATTTTTTATTTTATGAGTACTTTTTTTTATTTTAGACCAAGAGAATGCCAGTAGATCAGTTGGTTAGTGCTTGGGAGCGTAGAGCAGGAAAATCTCAACTGATAACCCATCCTGTAAAGGATTTTTCCAGAAACCTATAAGACCTCAAAATTACCAAAAGAATCCTTTTTGTTACTTTTTATTTTTTGGCCAAACATGGATTGAGCATTTCAAGAGGATCAGATAAGATAAAACAAGATAAGTTAATATGTTAATAATCTCTCCAAAGAACTTTAAAATGATATGCCCAAGATCACAGCCAACAAATAAATACAATTTACATTATAATTTGGGAAGAAATAAATACAAATATAACACAAAACAGGATTCCTAAATTTTTTTATCTACATATCAATTTGAAACAGGTATAAGTAATCTAACTTCAGAATACAGATTCATGTCCATAGAAAACAGACATAAACGCAAGCATGTAGAGACTTACTAAGTGAGTGTATACTGGAACTCTGTGCCCCCACCACAGCTGTCTCGACAGACACCAGTCTCTTAGGATGAAAAACAAAGCATTTCACATCACTGGAAAACAATGGATCAAACTTCAATATAAAAAAATTATGTTTAAAATTTTATCTGAAAAACAATCTTTATCACTTACACTGCCTACTTCGACGATGATTTAGTTTTTAAAATCCATTTGAATTTATTCATTCATTACAATTTTTGGTTTATACCATCCTGATTATCTTTTACTTCAAAAGTTCTAGAAGCTTTTGGATATGATGCATCATGGGAATCAAATGAATATCCTCAAAAAAAAAAAAAAAAAAGATCACAAAGATTAGTACAACAAACCAAATCACACACTACCATAATCTTAAAACATGCTGGTTAACTACTCTCACGAAGTTTGTTTTGATATGCTTGACACAAGCTTTATTCTGACTATTCACACACCTAAACTTGAGAAAGGCTATGGTCACATACCTTGCATTGTTCAACCACTCATGCCAGATCTTGGCATTGTATTCTGGCACAAGTTTCAGTTTGCCGCACTCAACAGCCTGAAGTAGAAAGAACAAGTTATTGCAGGCAAAGTAAGAGGATAAAGTAAAGGTTTTCCATTATACAATTGGCTGGAACTGAAAGCTGTTTTGTGTCACTGATATATATGAAACTGAGTGGGGATAGACTAAAAACAGACATATTATGAGAGAAAAAGAGAGGAAATGAAAAGCAGAGGGAATATGCACAGTTAATACACATTCTGAGCATGTTCCGTAACAAGTAATAATAATAATAATAATAATAATGAAAATAATGATAATGATAATAATGATAATGATAATAATCATAATCATAATAATAATAAATTTTAGTGCACAAAACCATTTTTATTGAGAGTGAAGGAGCAAATATAACTGCATAAATGAAAATTGTTTGTGTTCTTAAAACAATACGAACACGCCATGGTATCTCTAACTGTAACAATTCATAAAGTAATTCACCTGTACCACCAAAACATGCTATCTCTGAGCAAGCCAATGGCATATGTCTTGTTTCCTTTATTAAACAACCATAATGGCGCATTAACATGTAAGTGATTATATCAATTTCAGAAGTTTTGAGAAATTTAAAGAAAGACATATTTATTTCTGTACTAGTGGCACAAATCTATTGTCTTTTTCCTTAGTTATTTTGACATAAATCAGCACATTTTAATTTAAACTCTGACAAACATAGATATTGATTTAACTTACACATTCAATTTGATAAAAGTGAAAATAGCATATCTCTACTATAAACCATGCTGCTAATCCAACGACGATTCTTGGAATAAATGTAATTAATGTATTGTGGACAGGTCTCACAATTTTAGGTACTACCACACCGAGACAGAGCAGGGAAGTCAAGACTCCCGTCTCAGCCTGCTGGTCAAATAAGTCACAGGCTCTTTCCTCCGTTTCTTTTCTCTCTTCTAAATTATTAACAAATCCCAAATATGATGTATAATCAGGGTTAAAGAGAGCCTTACTGTTGTTGGTGGAGGTCGAGTCAGCCGGCGAAGAGTTGGAGGAAACGTCCCACTGTAAGGATTCCCTCAGAGACTGAGATTCTGCATCGTCGAAAGTGTCGATGTCGATATGAATGTCTTCCAGGTCATGAGCTCGGCTGAATTATAACAATAATAATAATGATGATGATAATAATAATAATAGTACACATGTAATAATAATAATGATAATAATAATAATAATAATAATAATAATAATAGTAATAATAGTAGTAATAATAACAATAATAAAAGTATTATATAAATATATAATAATAGTACACATGTAATAATAATAATAAAAATAATAATAGTTACCACCTGAGAAGCTGCTCTGGCCATGTTTTGACAGTCCAGAAACCACTGACTCTTGAGTCTCGGCTCCACCACGTCCCCAGACCGACTGGTGGTACATTTCATTGAAAAGCAAAAACAAACAACAATTGTATAAATTCAACAGACGTAAGGAAGCAACCTAACTTTTGTTTAATATACAACTAAAAAAAATGTTTCTGAGAGAAATTTAAAAGGGTAAGTGGGCATCATATTAATATTCATTAATACATAAGAATAATTCTTTATCTCTTTCTTGAGCTACTAAATTGAAATTAAATATTTTCCTTTAAAAAAGTGCATACACAATATTTTTGCTAATTGTGTTGATCTTTGCATTTTGGATAATAATTGTAGGACAATGCTTGCAATTATGAGGCTTATGTCATATAAAGTGAAAACAAACATATATATGGTATATAAGAGTCCACAGAGACAGGAAAAGAAAAGGGATCAGCTCAATCGGTTATAGCTCTGGATTGAGAGTGGAAGGTCTGTGGTTCAAATCTCAGCTGGTGTCCCCATCTCTGTAGAAGATTCTTCAGGAGCCTAAGATGCATAGCTAATCATCACCCCCTCCCCTCCCCTTTTTTCAACATAACAAAGCCCACCTGCACATTGGGAGGAGTGTGGTGTGAGGCTTCTCTCCATGGTAGAATCCCAGCAGGCACAGAGCTTCCCGGACTTTAGTCCTGGCCTCGAAGCGATGAAGCCCCCCGACCAGAGGCAGGTGGGGCAGCAGCAAACCATCGTCCGCCAGCATGTCGATGACTGGAAGGTCATGGCGGCGACCGACTTCATAGTCAGTGTGGTCGTGGCCTGGGGTGATCTTCACAGCCCCTGCTCAGGAGCAAGATTTGGGTGTGGGTATATATACACTTTAAATCCATTTGAATATAGATTAAACCTTTTGGGGACAGCCTAAAATTTATCTTATCCCAAGTTTATATAAAACAGAGACTGTAAAGAGAGAAAAAAGGGAATCGGTACCTTGCAAAAATTTGATTGAAAGCCATAGTTTATCTTACACAGTTTTTAACCTCAGCGTATTTCACTGTATGTCTCCGTACTTAATATAGCAGTTACTTTGCTAACGTGCCTCAAAATAAACTCAATTCACTTTTCCCAACTAAATGTGAATAAGTTATGTGATAAACGTTTCAGAGCGCAGGCAATTAAAGCAGGTAGATATTTCTATGCAATTTGCTGTGCAGTAAAATAATTCAAATTAACCTTTTAACTAAAATCAACTTTATTTACTATCAGGTGAAAATAGATCAATAGTGTGTGGAGGCAAGAATAGAATTAGGAGGGAGGAAGCACCTACTGATCTCTCCATTACCTGTTCCAAACGACATGTCCACAAAGTCGTCAGCGATGATTGGCAAAAGCCGGCCCTTGTCTAGGGGGTGGATAACCAGCTGACCCACAAGGTGAGCGTACCGCGGATCATTGGGGTGGACGGCAACAGCAGTGTCTGCTAGCATCGTCTCAAGACGGGTCGTGGACACAATGATTGTCTCGTCTACAGAAGGGTAAGAAAAAATTTGCATAGCAAATACATGACTCTGTCTCTTTTGGCAACATTTTTCGTATTTTCTTATCCATGCAGATAACAGATTAGTTACTAAGGAAGTCTACCCAAAGGAAATGCATCCAAAAACTGTCTGACCCACCTGAATCTTTCACTGGATATGCAAAGCTAGACAGCAGCCCAAACTCAACTTTCTCTTTCATGCCTGGTACTTGTAAAAACGTTGGTTCTTCAAGTTTTACGCTGTCCACCTAAGGATTTCACAGAAAAATGTTACTGCTATAGAAATGAATTGATCAGAAAATAAAATCGAGATCACAATACTACATCTTTAGGTTTATTCCAACCATTGGTAATTGATTACCACAAAGCTTCAGCTTACTTGTTTCTGAACCAATACACCGTAAATCGATACATTATACAGATAATGCAGACTTTTCCTGTTAATGGGAATAACTTTGCGCCCAATTTTCGGATATGGATTTATTTTTTTATAGTCATTTTGATCATGATCATTGAGAATTTTGAACCTTATATGGAAGAAAGAAACTTTGAAACTATCTTGCTCATCACTCAAGTGTACTGGTTCAGAAACAAGTCAGCTGAAGTTTTCTGCTGATTAACCATCAATGATTTAAATAACCCTAAACATTTCCTACGGTCTAGTTAGATAGATATATAGATAGATGGATAAAATGAGACACGTGGAAAAGAGACAAAGGAAAAAAGAAGTAGAGAGACCGAAAAAGAGAGAGAGAGAGAGAGAGAGAGAGAGAGAGAGTGAGAGAGAGAGAAAGAGAGACATGCAAATTGACAGACAGAGAGAGATACAGAGACAGATGATCAGATGCAAAAAATGTATTGTGTGCAGCCTACAAAATCCCATTTAACACATGAGAAGAGGCGTACCTCAATGTCTGACAACGATGACTGCAGGGCACACGACCAGTTTATCATTCTCTTGTCTCTGTAGATAAGACCCTTGTCGTACAGACGGCAGAAAGCTTCGTTGACTGCCTTGGACAAGTCCTGCAAGCAACACGAGAAACAATCAAAACATAGAGAGAATCAGACATGTTCAACTAGTATTTCTATTAAAATACAGGGCATATCTCAAAGACAAGTCATTTTGACATTAACATATATCAATGCAATGGTTACATTAGTACTTGTCTCATGGAGGAGTTTACGTTTATTTGTTTTTAAATAACTGATACAAAAAAATAGCAGCATTAAATAGGAATTTTTTTTTTTACTCAACACTTAAAAGAAAAAAAAATGAGCTATGCCCTACTGCTAGATAGGTGATAATCAGTGGGTGAAAAATTGCTATATAGATCCCAAAACATTACCAAACAGTAAGATCAAAATAAAAATTGGAAGCAGCCAGATTCCCTATCACAGCATTAATAAAATTGTTTTATCAATATCTTGATAGAAAATTTAAGACTAGGTTAGTTAAGAAATACACTCTCAGTATTTTAATAAAAACCACAAACATGGCAGGCGAATAGAAATAATAATATTTTACAAACAATGTCTAAGCAAGTTGATGCTTCTCTCAGACAAAAGATAAATTTCATGTCAGTTATAAAATTAAAAGAAATTGCTTTTCATTTAGAAGAAATTAATAATGTTCCTTTAGAGCTTACAATAAAGAGAATGTAAACAATCACATGTGACTTTAATGTAGATCTAGTTCATGTAAAGCAAATGATCCCAAGAGTTATAGAAATCCGAGCCAGCTCATATTTCTTGCAATACAGAGAAACTGGTTAAGTCACAAGGCTATCTTGTCAACCAGTGCTTACTTCATCCATTGTGAAATACTGCCTTGACCAATCCAGGGACAGACCCAGTGTCCTCATCTGGTTGTTTATCACATCACCATGCCTGGTCCGGGAGAGTGAAAAAAGTTACAAAATCGAAGTTAGACATTTATCTTTAAAAAGATTCTAGTTTTTCTAAAAAATAGTATCGATTTTATTTTTTGTGTAACCATGTTTATTTTTATTATAATTATATGTGTGAAATACATGTAACATGTCCAAATCGAGTTTCCCTCAAAGGGACAAATAAAGATCATCTTATCTTATCTAATGCATAAAAGGCATTTGCCAAAACTTAATAAGATACAGCATTACAGAGTCCATTCATAAACTATGATATTTGTCAGAGTATTGCCTTTTGTATATTACAAGCCATAAAAATCGTAAGCAGTAGTTCACACTGACTCCAAACAAATTCTTAGGATTAGTGTCTTTATTATCTAAATTACCTAATCTAACAAGCAAGATAAAAACAATAACAACAAAACAGAAACTCACAGAGCCTTCCATTTCCAGACCTCTTTGACAAATTCTTCCCTGCCGAGATCATGCCTAGTCTTGCCCTGTTCTCTCCAGAGTTTTCTCTCCACCACAGCATGTGTTCCAATACCAGCATGGTCTGTTCCAGGCACCCAAACTACCCGATG
>RQTK01000465.1:314350-328466 GCA_003991915.1 Elysia chlorotica
ATAATAATAATAATAATAATAATAACAATACATAATTATGGAGGCGATGATGATGATGATGATGATGATGATGATGATGATGGTGATGATGATGATAAAGAACCATAATAATTATAAAAAAAATTTTTATACATGTACGCCATAAATAATCTAGATTTAATACAAATTTGTTCTTTAGAAGGCTCAAATGCAGTATTTACAGAGTGTAGTCCAAAGAATAAAAAGCACACAAAATGTCTTGAATCAGTGGATAAGTGTTTTATCTAGATCTCATCTTTAGTATAGCTTAAAAGAGCCTAGCTTTTGTTTACCACATTTGTGTGCAAAACAATAGACAATATTCAAGACAAAGCTTTCAATGTGGAAAAGTATGGCAATAATGATACTAGTGTTATAAATAGGGGTGACCTTACCACTACAAAAAAATAAAACACTTCACCCAGCACCCACACACTGCCCAATCAAAAAGTCATTAATTTCGTGCAAGTCGATGCATTTGAAGCATACATAATAATTAATTACAATTTTTTAAAGTCACAAAACAAAATATTTTGATAATGTACCAAACTACAGTCATAGATGCAAGCTAACATAGTTAGTTAACAAACACAATAAGAAATGCACATGGGTCCTGAATCCCGAGGAAAATATTGTAGCTATAAGTTTTGAACATGTTATGGTAAGGATAATCATGAGATGAAGCAAAGTCTTGAAACTAACAAATCTGGACAAACAACTGACCTTTCATGCGGTGCCAGCGCACTATCGCGTCCTGTACCGCCCCTGTCAAGGCATGGCCCAAGTGTAGCGTACCTGTCACGTTGGGCGGAGGGAGCAGGATTGAAAATATTTCTCCTGTGGCATCCTCCTGATAGACAAACAATGTTGGAATATATTGAGAACTCGTGCTAGGAATAGGAGTAGTATGGATGAATAAACGCATAAGTATTTGTTGTTAGATACTTCATGTCTCTGAGTTGTGAGTTGTTCACTCTGTACGTTCAATGTTTTAATAAAGTTTAAAGAATTATATAGACTGTCAGGACAGTCCTGCAAGAAAAAAAAAACCTTGTGACTGCCTATTGATTTATTTACACTGTACAGAAACCATTAGATTTTTAACTACAAACCTTTTACTGATCCTTTTTCTTGAAGGTTACTGCATCAATTACTATTTCAAAATGTCAGAGTGAAAAAAACTACACAGAAAACCGAAACAACAACAGGTAAGAATTATTGTTTGCTCGATACATTCCCTCCAAATGGCATCAGCCTTAAAATTATAATACATAAAAAAGTAGATGAAACCCATTGTCTTGTACAAGTGTCTATTTACAATGTAAATTCAAAATATAGCAAATGATCTAGACACTGCATAAAATTATTTTTAAAAAAAGCAGTCACCTTCTCCAAGGGCTTGAAATATCCCTGCTGCTCCCACCAATCATACCAGCCTTTCTCCACTTCTGATGGCTCATGTGTCTTACCGAGGGGGACACTGCAGTCTGACAGATGAACACAGGAAGCAAGGGAGGGTGGTTAAGTATGAAATAATAATTGAACTATAATTCACATATTTATTTATTGCCCAACATTTTGTTTTCTCCATGTTTATCTTTTATCGTACATGTATCAATAATCAATCTGCAATTATAACAAAAATATATTGTTTTAACTCGAAGGTGAAGGTGTTTCAAGAAGATGATCTAGATTTACTGAGTACACAGATTGTGTGTATTTTCCAAGATGGGATTGCAAGAGTATCTATTAGCATTAAAATATGAAAAATATCAAGGCTTACACTACTTACAGCTGATATACTTGAATTCAAAACAGATCTAATCGGCCCTCAATGTTTGTTTTTTTTAATAATACACGACTTACAGATAGTTCACCGACCATCCATCCTCATTTTTAAAAAAAAACAATTCCTTGAATAAATTTAACCAGAAGGGTTTTGGAAATGTAAAAGACTTTAACATTGTAGTAAAAAGAGTTAATTAGTAAGCAACACACACACTTTAAACTGGACAACAACTTCTTCAGTGGAATTAACTTGGCTGGTTTAAGCTTAAACCCACCTTTCTTCAAAGTGGAAAAACTAGAGACTCGACGACTGTTGGTTATTTCCTTGAGATTATATACAAAAACAAAATTAGTTTACAAAACACAGAATTGAAAATAAAATTATTATACAAGCAAAAACATAGTATTTGCTATTGGCAGTGGGATAAACTTAAAACAATGTAAATTTAAAATAATTGGAAACTCTAGGTTTACATAGGAGATAAACCATTTTCATCTCATGTTTGAAGAAAGTGGTTTAAATTTCAAAATAGGCTTTAACATAGATATAAAAAAAGACTTTTTTTTAAATCAAATAATCTTACATCCACCCTTAATAGAAGTGTACAACAAGATGGAATTGATACTCACAATACTGAGAACAAAGTTTAACATGGACAAGATTTGTGGCAATGTCTACAGGCCTCCTGATTATGTATTCGCAAAGTGAAGTACAGGCCTCCTGATTATGTATTCGCAAGGTCATGTTAAATGTATAGGTCGAAATCTAAATTGGAAGCCAAATTTAGATCTAGATCTATAGGCCCTGTAAATTTATAGATCTACATTGATTTATACGCTAAGTCTAGATAAAGGCACTCCTTGAGTTTTGTGGTCCCTAGCCTGTGGGTGATAAAATTGGCTTGGTGGGCGGGATTCGAGGGGTGAGTGGGTAGGATTCGATTAAACTGGAGTCAGTCAACCTGTGAAGAGTTAAGATAGAGACAGACAGACAGGCAGAGCAAGCGAATGTGAGAGACAGCGATAGCTTCAATTACTTAACAGATCAATTTTATGTGCTTGTAATTGTAAAAATAATGTGTATGTTTGTCACCACCTCCTTCCCCGCCCGCATTACAACCTGTGTCCAAATAAACAATGGAATACAATCAAATCTGTCTTTGTGAATCAAACAAATCATGCCAATACATGTACAATAAAAAAAATAATAACATAAAGACAGGGACTACAGCTGGCAGGTATTTTATTCAATTTTAATCTAAGAAAAAAATAACAAAAAAAACAGGGAGTACAGCTGAATCGCATTTTATTCAATTTTAATAATCGAATTTCGGCCACCCACCCATTTGATCGCCTACAGGCTAGGGACCACAAAACTCAAGGAGTGCCTAGATAAAGGTCTAGATCTAGATATCTAGAATCTAGTTGCTATCTGAGATCTAGATCTTGCAATCTAAAGCTATTTTACAATTTATAACTCTCTCTCATTTTCATTAATATTCAAACATCACTTACAGGAATCAAATATGTTTGCCTGTGTACACAACAATGGAACAGAATTCTTGGAGTGTAAAATTGGTGCCTTTTCCTCAGTACACGCAAGTTTAGTCCATACAACCGGTAAATTGTTGCAACAGTTGACCAGGACGCAGCCATTTTTCTGTGTCCGGAACCGAAAACGAAAATGAAAGTGGGATGCGCTAAGGTTTCAGTCTTTTTTGAGAGAGAGTGTGTTCCTTTTTTTTTTCAACACGTACCTAACGTTTCTGAGATGAGTCTTATTATTGGATTTAAAAAATGGTAGCGGAAAGAGAGGTGCGCTTTTTTCCAACCTAAGATCTTGAGAATAATTCCATGATACATGATTTCTGTGTTTCATGCACATGTGGTTTTGGAGATCGATGTTCGCCATTTAGTAGGGCAGAGTTGTGACATTATTGTGGGTTTTGTGGTAAAAGCACCAAAATTCACATAAATGATCACGAAGTTAGATAGGCCTTTTATGCCAAGCCAGGCTGCATTTTTTCCCGGGACCGGGAGCCCTTAAACGAAAAATCCATGTTGGGCGCCACTCAATACACAAAAACATAAACGAATAGTCTTTTATTACATTTAGAGACACAAAGAACTTTTATTACATTGATAAAATCCATAAATTATTGACAAAAAAATCCGAATTGCGAAATGACCTATTTATTAGTTATCGTAATAATAATGTACATTGCATCGCAGCTGTGAATTATTATAATACATAACTGTTGGTATTGCTGTCGTAATTTTCATAACAATCAAACAGTGATGCAGAGCTTCATTCATACTTTTGATACATTTGCATCCTCTACTGCATCCACATTTCAATACCGGATAATGCAGAACACGATTCGACCTCTTCTGGTAGCTACGACCGCTGGCTGCTTTTGTACAAGGTATGTTGTCCATAGACCAGTCTTTGGTGGTGAAGATGTGCTTCTTTGTTGAATTTATTTGCATGTGAAGTCGTATAGAAGTATGACATATGACATGAAAGTCTTGTTGAAGTTCGATGAGTCCGTCAATAAGGTTGGAAATACAAATGTGACATCCTCGAAAGACTTCCATGTATCAAATGAGGTATTTTTCCCTCTACCAGCAAACGACGACACAGTGTCACAACTCGTGAATGCATTGAGCATAGAAAGTGCACTTGACTTTTCTTATAACCAAGTCGTATGGCAATAATATCAGCACGAATGTACCTCAGGTTCTTACAAGTGCGAAACACAACCCAGAATTTTTTGTCTTCAAAGACACAACGACATTGCCATGAGTATATCTCTGTCCACAGTGAGCAACGTGATTCTGCAGTACTGTGACCTTTAGTTTACTGACTCAGCTGCATGAATCAACAGCTTTGTGTCCTTCTATTTATGTATGCAGGGCGATAGAGATGAAAATGTCTTGATGAACTCGAGAGGATAACATTTATTTACCATACGTTGTGTAAACGGTTTTTTTTTCACCAGAAATATTCTCTACCATCTGATGTGCCAAGAAGTTGCATAGTTTAGTCTTATTGTCTACTAGTCCTTATTACTTCTGCCAATTACTTGAAACTGACTCTCCTTAACGGCTGACGTCAGACTGTCTTCCAGGTAAACACCCCAATCTATGTCAATTCTGTTTATGTTTCACAGCTGTGTTTTGATCTACGGTAGAAAAATAAGTATGTGTAGCATGTTCTTGGAAAAACTTCACACCAGTGGGTTTTTAGCAAATCGATGGTTGCCTCACAGCCCTTGGATGACGTCAACCAACGGAAATTTTCCACATGATGTGCAGAATTTTTCCAAAAAGTCCTATTTCGTCCCAAACCGAAGCTTACTAAGAAAGGACAAGCAGCGAAGGTTTACATGCTTAAAGAATTGTCTAGATCTCTTCATGCACGAGAACAGTGCACCGTCACTCCTTCGTGATGTATTGTATGCTTTGTTGTTGTTGTTGTTGTTGTTGTTGTTGTTGTTGTTGTTGTTGTTGTTGTTGTTGTTGTTGTTGTTGTTCTTGTTCTTGTTGTTGTTTTTGTTTGTTGTTGTTTGTTTTTTTTTACGAAAATCTCAATGGTGGTCGTTTGCACAATGTCATTTAATGTCTACTAATGGGACCGTGTACATATACATAGAGGCCTATTAGCAACTTCTCTAACAGCTCCCGACACGGCTTACTTGCACACTTTGGTCTGTGTATGTATCAGCCACGCCTTGACTGTAAAAAGTCAGTAGGTCCATCACTCACTTCTATGAATGGATTCCCCATATCTTCAATGACTTGAACAAGAGCAGCAACCTCTTTGGCAATTCTACACTTGTGCAATTAATTATTGCTTACTTGCACCGTCGTATTATTCCTGAAAACAGCATTTCTCTTTTAGACGATACATCTAACAAGTTACAAACAGCGCGTTATACACAATGTTGCACATGGCTTACGGTGCATATGAAAGAAAGTGATTCAAAATATGTATTGGATGATAGTGAGTACCTCATGGTTTATAAGACATCGAGTATCCACCTGCAGGCCAAAGTGTGCGTGTAATAGTCAAAATAGTCACGACCAGTATGACAAGTACATGATCGAGCAAGTAATATTCAAAATGACATGGTTGCGCTCACACCATTCAACAAAAGAATTTTACATTCCCTCAAAGTTATTATTATTGTCGTCAGTAATAAGATGATACAGATCTTGTTCCCAACTGTCGATTTAAAATTAAGCTTGAATAGTCGTTGGATATCTTTTGGTGGCAGCACGTAAAATTTGTCTAGGGACCGCTAGCGACATAGCCTATTTGCTGACGTTGAAGGCTAAGTATTCAATCAACCAACCAACCAACCAACCAACCAACCAACCAATCAATTGAAAACAGACCCAATGAAAATCTCAATAACTTTTGTGTGTGAAGTCAGACAATACAATCAATAAGGTCCAAACAGAAATGCCCAGTGCGTCTTCGTATCTTTTAATGTCTATTGTTACATTTAGAGAGAAAAACAACCAATTTCACTTGCCAAACACGTCGCTTGCAAAATTTGCCATAACTAACTTCAACAATCCAATCAGAAACAAGCGCCATTAGATTATTTGAATATAATTTTTAGCTTGCGTAAAATCAAGACATCGATTTATAGATACGGACAAATATGTGTGACAAATCTCCGCCAAGACGTGGGTAAAATAAATAAATACACAAAAACAACAACAACACAAACAAAAACTGCTATTAGCAAACCAAATAAAAAAAGAGAAAAGATCACTGAAAAAACCAAGCAATCATCATCATCATCATCATCATCATCATCATCATCATAATCATCGTCATCATCATCATCATCATCATCAGCAGCAGCAGCAGCAGCAGTAGCAGCAGCAGCAACAGCAACAGCAGCAGTATCAACAGCAGCAGCAGCAGCACTACCACCACCACCACCACCACTATCGCTACCACCATCACCACTACCATCGTCCTCATTGTTGTTGTTGTCTTTATTATTATTATAATCACCATTATCTACTTCACCAATAGCAGTTTTATTTTATTTCATCCAGCATTGTTAATACCATTTATTTTTAACTTCAACACACGCAATACAGATTTAACAGTTTATTTTCACCGACAGTTATTGGAAAACGAATATACTTCAAAAGAAAAACAGAACAATCTATAACCCTACCTTTAAAAGTGTAACCCCAAGTGTAGCTACTTTAAACTTTTGAAATAAAAGTTTATACATTTTTTATCATTTAGGAGAAAGTAGACTTTTATACTTTGATAAAAGTTTTCTCATTGCACAATAACCACATTAGTAAAAACGTTTATAAATTACACATAATTATTGTCATAAATTATTAGTTGTAAAACGGTCTCTCTCGATTTCAAAATACAGGAAATTTCCTATTTATTTTAGAAATGACCTAGGCTACCTTAAAATTGAGGTGACGATAAGACTAAAAATAAAAGTTAAAACATTGTTTTCTTGTTTTTCCCCTGACAGCGTCACCTGTTCCCAGTTTTGTGTTTATCACACATTCTCGCACCGAAAGTACGAAACCGTTATACTGGTACGTCAGAACTCACAATAATAGACCTACACTCGATTTTGGATGCCACTCGAAGTCGCCATTCGCTCAACAGTAATCCGCAGGTCACATGGTTCTAGCATTTGTTTCCTGCTTTCTATATTTATATGAAGAGTGGATACAAAAGTCAACGAATTTTGGTGCCATTATTGAACTTACAGTCGCCAGGTTTTGACAAGAATACCTGTATAGGATTGAGGTAATTAAAAATAATTAATATATGTACCAATAACTTATCGTTTATTTTGATTGCTTTGAAAATAAGACAATCTACTCATCTCACAAAAAATTTGAAAAGCTGTTTTATTTCGTGCAATTATGTGCCAGATCGCACGGCCCTTTTATCAGTATTTTGATGCATATAGATTAAAATATTCCCCTTAACTTTCAAAAAGTATAATGTGACCGGCTAAGTCCCAGAGATCCCGCTCTGGAGACCCATCGCTGTGAAGGTTCTTCCTGAAACTTGAGAGACATTAAACTAAGAGGGGGCGTTGCTTCCTACAACTAAGGAGTACTGTTGTACCATAAACTACAATAGTACCATAAACTATCATTCTTCTCCTAAAAAAATGACATAGAAAAAGTTTAGTGGCACGCATACCAAAGGTAAAACTTCATTATATTTAACAATTATACTTTACTTATGATAAAATTCTATAAATTATTTTATTATGACACATTCATTATACATAATTACGTTAATAAACGACCGAGAATGCATCATGTGCTATACTTTTCTCTAACAACAGAAATACCATGCACCGAACACCGAACTATCAACCTAATAAGCTTAAGTTTACTCTATTTCCCTATGGGAACACAGTGCTGTCCTTGGTTTTAGTACCGCGGCATACCTGAAGTTCCGTCTGATCTGTTAGTGATAGCCAAAAGCAGGATCTATTTTCTGAATTGCTTCTTATCCGAAGAAAAGATAAGGAACAATATAAAAACATGCCTGAACCACTGAAGCCAACGTCATCGGTGTCTGCGGGGAAACCCTATCGCAAGGCGTCGCGGTTCCACCATCGCATGACTGAGGATCTGGAGGAGGCCTTGAGGAAGCTCGCCAAACTACCACAGGAGCCCAAGTCAGGTCAGTAGTTTTCATCTTTCCTGTGGAGGTTTCTGACAGGTATTCCTTTGGAGGCTTTGAGTCTACTGGTGAAAAACACTATGGACATAAATGAGTTATTATTATTACAGCTGATACAACTATTACTGCTTTTCTTTGTTATCGTCGGTATAACTATAATAGTCGGCCTCCAACTACCTGTTACTACTACTACTACTACTACTACTACTACTACTACTACTACTACTACTACTACTACTACTACTACTACTACTACTACTACTACTACTACTACTACTACTACTACTACTACTACTACTACTACTGCTGCTGCTGCTTTTGCTGCTTTTGCTGCTGCTAACATTTTTAAATGATCTTTTACGGTTTACGATCTTGCTTTGGCCAACATACAAATATATTTTTGACCAATTGCTGGTAAATCACTTTCCTCATTACATGTGATACAGTTTTACAATTATCACTACTGTATCAAATCCGTATCCGCTTTTCTTCTTCTTCTTCTTCCGGTGTCATCTCGGGTGAGGTTGAAATGGTCCTCCATGTACTCCTGTCTCTTGCGTTTTCGCTGCATTCTTTTGCTGAAAGACAGGTCCATTCCTTAATGTCATCTATCCATGCTCTTGCTGGCCTGCCTCTTGCTCGTTTGCCATCCACCATTCCCTCCAGTATTACCTTCTGTATTGTCTGGTGCCGCCTCACATGTCCAAAATACTTCAGTTTTCTTGTTTTTATTGTCTTTAATAAAGACGGCTGGATGCCCAGAGTGGTACACACGTCTTTGTTGGTTTTCTTTTCTGTCCAGCTAATTTTTCCTAGACGGCGAAAGGTCCACATCTCATCTTTTAACTTTTAACTTTTAACTCACCTAAATCAAAGTACATCTATAATTTCTACGTTTTCAGTCATTTTAACATCTTCTTTTTATTGTAATGTATTAAAATATGTGTATATAATTCACACGGCCTTTGTCCAGAGCTGTCCGAGCTGCCCAGTGAACTGGTCGTGTCCGTGCCGGTCCAGCTGGTGTGTACTACTGCCCTGGTCGCCGTGTTCGCCCTGCCCGTCTTCTACCTGGTCTCAGTGCACTACCGAGAGGAGCAGCACCTCAGTCGGGTAGGTTCTGCTTTCTGTTTGAAAAGAAGAATCATTATAGTTATAACTCTAAATATAGGCAGCCTGGTTACAAAATAGAAGTAACTTAGGGCTAAGACTAGTCATAAATATCTACATTTTTTACCAAAGTGCAAAAGCGTAGAAAGAACCTTTTTTTTAATATCATCTCGTGAAATGTTGCATCCAAAAATGTTTTTTTTTTTTTTTTACAATATTTGCTTTTACACAATTTACTGGGGACTCACCTCATGAAGAAAAAATAATGTTTGTCTATTTGGCATTTAGCCAGCACTTGCACGTTTCTAACTAATTTTTTAGGATTGAAAATTTAGATGGAAATTAATTTCAATTAACCAAGGCGTTTGAGAAAATGTTGGGTCCGATCTACGAATGGACAGACATTCCGGTTCTTCTGTAGTAAAACAAAGTCGGCTGACAATTTAGTCTCATACCAACAGGAGTGTGAGCCCAAGCGGTGCACCCCTCTGTTAGGCAAGTACAGCACTAGGACAAAATAGTTTTATTTCCATATTTTAAAAATGTCATATAATAACGATGATTTATGTTTTATATGAAACGAACACTTAAAGTTTCTTTCCCAATTTCAAGATCTATATTACGACAGAGTTGTTTTTCCCTTCCAAATTTCAGATAAGCAGCCTAACATTGGACTTTGAAAGATTCAAAAGAATGACCGACTCTACAATCGCTGACCATAGCCAAATCGCGGCGGCCTTCAGCCCACCTAACCAGTCCAGCACAGAGTCCACCCCAGCCACTGTAGGGCGAGAGATGTCCCCTGATCCTCTTCATCCTCTCATTCCAGCCCAAAATGTGCTGGTAAGGCTATATAGAGACGAATGGTAATTTCGCGAGAACTTTCTTAAAATTGTGTCAACGTATTTCTCTTCACAAGATGCTTTTAAGGCAGGATTTTATAATTCATGTATGCATTTTAAAGACTGTGGTGTACAAATGCGCTTTCTAGATATTATTGATATTCTTGTTCACAAGTTTTCTTGGTGGACTCATTTATGTCATCTCTAACATACATTAGATTTTCTATAATTAAGCCTAACCTTCATGAATAAATTATTCTAAAGTCGTCTTAACCCCCATTGAAGTATCATTCTTCTTAACGCTCGGTTGTTTTTTTACCCCTAAATCCTACATCAAAATTTGAGTTGTATGAAAGAATATAAATTCTAACGATTAAAAAAATACCCATGAAAAGTACATCCTTCGTGTTTTCAGGGCCTAACCAATTTCTCGAGGCCTGGGCTTGAAGAGG
This sequence comes from Elysia chlorotica, assembly GCA_003991915.1. NCBI lineage: Eukaryota > Metazoa > Mollusca > Gastropoda > Plakobranchidae > Elysia > Elysia chlorotica. The sequence goes on from RQTK01000465.1 coordinate 325,267, forward strand.
GTCCGGGTTCAGATAGAGACACCGATGTCTTGTCCCTGCCTGTCATTGGCTACAACGACACGCTTTTCTCAGCTGATTTTCTCAACAGGTGAGAAACAAAAAAATTAAAATATTTATTTGTTTTATTGTTTTGCTGAGATTTTTTTTCATATTTTTACAAATATTATTACTTTTCTTTCGGAGCCAAACCAAATGTATGCATTATTTTTTGTGCGTTTGTTATCAACAAATACGATACAACATTGTTAATTAACAAATCTTAAACTGTAAAAGGGTCAATAAACAAACTAACACAAACCAAACATAGACAAATCGGCCCCTCCCCTCTCTCCCCCACCATGTAGTTATTAGCTATCTCCCTTGGAAAAAAAACATCAACTATATTACTTTTCAAATGTACATCAATTATTGTTAAAAAGAAAAAAAACGGCGGTGTAGTCTGTATAAAACAAAATTATTCTTTTTAAGCGGGGGCCGCGGTAACCCTGGGGTAGAACATCGGCTTCCGACGCAGGTTCGAGGGTCTTTAAAAGACAAAACAACGTGCACAAACTAAACATCTGTTAATATCTCCTACAAAATGGCACTATTCCGCTAATCTTGTTGAACACATTTTGATGTTTTCCCACAAAGTGGAATACGTTTTCCCCGAAATGTAATTCCCAATAGGTCATATGGCGATCCCCATGCCAGCACAGAGATGGCCCGACAGGCGAATGACGGACTAGCCCAGAACACCAATGATCTGTTCGAGTTGAGCTGTTACATGGAGGATGAGCACACCCCTACCCTGCCACTGGAGCTGCTCTACCTCAGACTACACCTGGTAAGGACAGAGAGGGAATGGGTAGAGAGAGGGAGAGAGGGAAAGGGAGAGGGAGAGAGGGGGGTGAGGCGAAATATAATGAAGGAGTGAAAGATAATGAGGAGAGGGAGGGAGAGAGGAGAGAGTACGATAAAGAGAGAGGATGGGCATGCACCTTCTCTGACTCTAGAGCTAGTCTCACTCAGGCTGAGCCTGTACGGAGAGGGAATAAGGGAGAGAGAGGGATAGAGAGTGAGGGAGACAGGAGAGGAGACAAAGGTAGAGGACGCTCTTTCCCTGCCGCTAGAGCTGCTCTACCTCAGACTCAGCATAGGGAGTGAGGAAGGTAGTAAGAGTGAAAATGATGGAAAGAGAGAGAGACGACAGAGAGTGGTTCAACTTAATTAAAGCTTGAAATTTAAGTTATCCTAGTATCTTTCTTTTGCCTAAAAATTAATCCTATCACGTTTGCCTTAATATATAAAGGTCTTTATTGTTTTGTTTTGCAGGCTTTGATTTGGCTGGAAACACACGATAACTACACAGAGTCTGTATATGAAAACGCATCGTTAGTTCCAGTCAGCGCCTACCTACACGAGGCGCGAAGAATTCTTACCACCATCCTCATAGACCCCATTATTCAACAGGGCATACACTATTCCAGTCTATTTAACCGTACGTGCACCGGACAAGAGGGTATATGTTTCCTCGCTAACTGTTCAAACTCTGCAGGAGAAACAGAGGAACTAGACATGGTCCACATTGATCCAGAATCTTTTATCGGTGACAAGACCACAGAGGCCCACGAGTGGAGAGAAGCGCGCGGGTGGCCGGCAGTCTCCGACAGTTCTAGCTCTTCATCTAGCAACGGATCCTGTGAGCCTGCCGATCAGCTCCTCTCTAGGCTGCGAGATGCTCTAGACCCGCTGATGATGCTTTGGCACCCGGACTTCACAAACAAGAACAGCAGTGGCCATAGTTTGCTAGCACCGGGGTTGGTGTACAAAACACACGTAGCCGATCTGAAGACTGTCCTAACAAAGATGGCGGCATTCGTGTTTGCCGAGATGGAAGCTACGTCTCTGCGCATGTACCACAGAAGCCTGCTGTTTGTCCATATTAGTATCGTTGTCTACGTGTTTGCCATGGTGCTGGCGCTCCCAGCATTCATCAGCCTGACCCTGTAAGTAGGTCTGAATTATTGGGTTGGATTTTCTTTTTATTGCTAATACATAACCGCTTATTATAATTCAAAAATGTAAATTTTTGTTTTAAATCTTAAAAAATAACCCTTATAACATGTATATTTATTTTTGCAAATTAAATAAAATTCCTATGTTGCTTAAGTTATTCTCACACAAAATCCGACAAATAAATGTGATCAACCGTGTGATGGAATCGGAGTCCTCCCAAATAGAAGTCCAACGCTCTACCAGTTAAGCAAGCTGGTCCCCTTATTATGCAACTGTTATTAAAATAGTTATGTATAATGAAAGGCATTTATATCGTACATATTCCAAGAAAAACAAATGCTCTGTTCGCCACAATTCTTACCATTGCCATGATGAGAGCTCTCCCCATTTCTGTCTGTCATGTGCTTTTTCTATGATCTTGATCAGTTCGACCGTTCCTAAGAAATACATGACCTTTTATTTACTGATCCGTTTCTTTTGACTTAACAATTTTCGTATGGTCTTATAAGGTGCACAGATTTAGAATCCCAGACGTCTGTAACAGATTATACCCTGACCATTACCTTACGTGCATATTGTTTTCTGCTCAATTCCCAGGCGGAAGAGGGGTGAGCTGCACCTGGTCTCCGTGGCTAGCGGGCAGATCCTGGAGTGTCTGTCAGGGAGGATGGAGGTTCTGGACAACCACTTCCTCAGGGTGGTGCCCAAATGTCTCCTCAAAGTAGCGCGCAAAAATCAATCTAGAGGAGATACTGGGGAGGCAAAAAGGAGTAGGCGGGAGGTTGGTCGGCCTAAAGATCTAGGAAGAAAAGAAGCAAACCGGATAGCAAAAGAGATCAGCAATTGGTCGAGAGTAAGGCTGGGTGTGTGCGGCTCCACGGGAAGCCAAAGTCCAGAAGAAGAAGAAGATGAAGATGGAGACTCTCACCCGCGCCAAAGTCTGAGACAAAACTATGGCCGGTCTGTGACAACTAACAAACATCATCGGAAGTTTCCGGAGGACAAACGTCAGGCTCATAGGACCAACACGTCAGGTATTGAGACTGCAGCGGACTCCTGTGTTGATGGATCTGGAACCGTAGCACAGCAGGGAGATATTCAGTCAGAAGCCAAACGCGACAGCTCAAATCGGTAATGATTAATGTAGCCCTTTTACATTTTTTTTCTATTTATACACGCCACCTAAAGTAACCACTGCGACC
>RQTK01000465.1:328821-341233 GCA_003991915.1 Elysia chlorotica
ATAATAATAATAATAATAATAATAATAATAATAATAATAATAATAATAATAATAATAATAATAATAATAATAATCATATAACAATAATATGAGGAACAAAACATAATCATTTTTTTTTCACAGTTTTGAGGTGATCACCTTCTTCACATGTTTTCATTCAACGCGTACCGTCACTTCAAACATTTATCTTCATGATGGGGGTTATCACAAGAAATTCTCAATACCTTAAGCGTCATTTTAAGAAGTTTAAAAGTATGTAAGTTTTAATGCTCTGTTAGTTTTATGTTTTCTACGACTGGAGGTAATAAATACAATGGGGCTATAAGCTGAGATCCCGGATTATGAGTGGATTTAATTATTCCTATGTCTTTTTGATAGCAGTTTATAGAACCATTGTATTTATCTACCAAGCATTCCGTGACATAAGCAGTGGGCTTTCCCTCCTGTCCCCAGATTAGCGAGGCCCTCTGGTCTAACGACCGTGTTTGTCCAGTCAGCTGAGACCTCTACAAGAAAACGCCCTGATCGCAGTGCAACACCGTTCGCCCTCAAAGCTGGCAGCTCCTCTGATTGCTCGTCGCCTGGGCCTATCGCACCCTCCTCTGTCTTGGACATGCACAAGAAGGCAAAAAGCCAGATGGAGGTGGCGTGTTCCCAAAGCCCTAACGTTCAGGCTACAATCATGCAGGACCAGTATTTTGAGAATGATGCTCACCAGCTGCCGTCTGGCTGTCCGAACATAATGTGCGATGAGCCCGAGAGCGCAACCGCCGACGAGGCTTTGCCGCCTATGGACCATTTGGCGCTGTCCGACCAGACCATATATCTTCATCACAACTTCAACTCCCCGCTGAGCCATAGCCCGTCCCCGGCCTTTCTCTATCTCCTGCCTGAGCGAAACCGGTCAGCGCCCAGCTATATCCGAGCCTCCCCCTGTTACCTTAACCCATCTCCGCAGTTCACAATCACGTCCAGTGGCTACCAGTACTCCATATCTGGAATCTCCAGCACGCCAACCATCTGTCTCAGCCCGTCCTCTTCATGCGACCAACACGGCTTGGTCCTGCAGCAGCGAGACCCATCTCCTGCAACGATTGTCTCTATCACAAACAGCGCGGTCTATTCCTCACAGACTCTCTCCTTCATAGAGAAAAGTGAAGCCTCGCTGTTAGAAAGCCTGAACCCTTCCCTTAGGAATGTAGATCTAGACTCTCGTTCAACAACACGCGTTCAATCTTCTGCCATCACTTCCAGCGGACCGTATCCTAAAGACTCAACCTCCTCATCAACTTCGGAAAAAGATGACGTGTCGTCCAGATACTTTAGCCCATCACCAGTTGACAAGAGCTCGACCACAAGCGCATCTGCAAAAACGGTAAAATCTCATGAACGATTGCACGAAGAACAAAATCTGGACTCTACAGTTGAAAACAATGCACTGCATGTCACAAACAATGAAAATAAGGGAATGGAATCCATCAGGAAATCTCTCTCCGATGCTGAAAATCCTGCTGTTCCACATCCTCGAGCGAGCCCCACGTTCCTGCGTCACATCAGCGTTCTCGCCTTGACAGTACCGGAGCTACAGGCGGTGCTAGACCTAGCCAGCCAGGCCGAGTTCCTCGCCATCCTAACACAGGTGGGTTCTTCAGATATATGGGACTTTATCATAAGCTTAGTTTAAAAAATGCAGTAATGGAAATACTTCAGTAGAATACATATCTTTCGAATTAGGGGAAGCGTATAATTATAACTGTAAACTGTGTGTGCTCAATGTAATTGAAGTCCTGGGACACCTAATCATATAATCCTTTACTGCCCCTTTACAAAATTTATTGGAGGATATGATACAGTGCATGCTGACGATGACATGCTAACCTCTTGTATTGACAGGCTAAATGTGTATATGTAGCCATACGATAAAACTACTACTGTAAATTTTATATACATTTTTCTCTCCTGACCTGCCATTTTCCTAGCTGACGGACATCCTGCTGGAGAGAATGCAGCAGTATAACGTGTTCATGGTGGAACAGACCAAGTTCACGTTCATCATCGGTGCAGGTCGGTGCTGCTGGTGTGGGGAAATATAATACATTCGTCACACAAGTTTTATAATGTCCTATCTAATTAATCTAAAATATCAAGGTCAGAGATTTAGAGTATTTTGACAAGGAGATAGGACACTGTACAATTGAGATGACGCATTGTGTTCTGTAAATATAATTATGGCATTGCAGTCTCCACCATTACATCACAAGATTAACATACTCTCATTCTTAAACATATTTTATATAATTAAAAGAAAGGAGATATTTATCCATCAAGCTATATATTTGTCAATGTATTTATCTATGTACCAACATTTCTATGTACCCACCTATCCTGACCAGGTTCCCAAGATCGTAATGTGACCAGACATGTGCAAGAAGTCTCCAGCCTCGCCCTGGACTTCATGTCGTCTTGCGGAGATCTGGAGATTGACTACTCCTACGACAGAAAGATCAGACCGAAGATAGGAATCCACACAGGTTGGTACTGCTTGCTTTCATTTGCATGACTGTTTTCCATCTTCCTTTGGCCTCCATCTCGCTGGCAAGGTTTTCCCGTGGCTTGCCTGTATCCTCCCTCCAGATCTGTCATTGGCACGGTTTTCACGTAATCTTCTACAAGTTGTTCGATATGATAATTATGTCCACTCTTTTTTCTTTCCATGACTTGGTTCCCATAGGACCATTTTGTGTGCAAGTTCATCCATATCCCTATAACAATGGCGGCCGAACCTAAGCCGTCTAATACTTATAATTAAGACTAAACAATGTGAACGATTTGGTATGATCGTTATTATGGCCAAGAAGTTCATGAAATCTGGGCATACACCATCGAGAATTGATTTGTCGGGCAAGTAATGAGTGAGCGATTATGGCTAAATAAATGTGAGCCGTTTGTTCTGACAGTCTTAATGGTAAAGAAGTGAATGGTATCTAGGCATACACCGTCGAAGATCGATTTGTCTTGCGTGTAATGTTTGAGTTGAACTGTTACTCTTCCGTTCCTCGTCTGTTCCTCTCCACAGGAGGGGGCTCAGTAGTCCTAGAGTTAAACATCGGCTATCGACACCGGAGGTCCGTGGTTCGAGAACCGCTTAAGCGACTTCGCCTCTATTGGTTAAGGTTGGTACTGCTTGCTCTCATTTGCATGGCTGTTTTCCATCTTCCTCTGGCCTCCATCTCGCTGGCAAGGTTTTCCCGTGGCTTGCCTGTATCCTCCACAAGTCGTTTGACAGATGTCCTGTGTTGACTTCCCACGCTCCTTTTTCCATGACTTGGCTCCCATGGGATCGGTTGGTATGCAAGTTCATCCATGTTCTTATAACAACATACATGCTCAGGCGACGTCGTCTCTACTAGTTGGGTCGCAGTCAATTTAATGTGAGCGGCTGAGACAGAGTCATGGTATTCCCGTACTGTCTCTGTATGGCAACACGTTAACTTGTCAGATGTTAGTTTTGGGGTCCATCCATAATATAAGCCTTATAGTATTGACGTTGGACGGTAAGCAACAGTACATTACTTGACTTTACTTTGCTTTACCCCCCAGGTCCGTGTGTGGCGTTTGTGCCAGTGTCCGGGCGGACTCGCTGCCGAGTGGTGGGCAATGTCAGACACCATGCCGTCCAACACATGGAGCACGCTTTCCGTGAGTAAAATACAGCCAGAGAGTGTGAAATAGTGAGAGGTTTCACACGGAGGATTTTAGCTCAATATTATTAAGGCGGTTGCTCCCTTTTTTAAACCTCACTGAAATCTATAAAATACAGCCAGAGAGTGTGAAATAGTGAGAGGTTTCACACGAAGGATTTTGGCTCAAGATAGTTAAGGCGGTTGCTTCCTTCTTTAAATCTCATTGAAATCTCAATGTGAACATTGTTAATACGCCTTAATTTCAATCTAGAAATAGAGTGAGCAAGCGTCGAGCTAAATAAAAACACAGTGAGCTCTTTTTGTGAAACGTCTCACTTCATCTCTCGTCTCTGGTTGCGATAATCTGTATTTGGAGAATGTGAAGCTAACATCTTTAACGTCTCCAGGGTGTCAAGAAATAACCTAGCGGGCGATGTATTTTTTAATTAATATTATATATCCACATACTTCTAATTACCCCTGCGTCTTAATTGATGATTGAACTTCAAAATAATATTTGCAGGGTTTCACGACTTGTGATTTTGCCATTTTATATTTTTTGATAAGATTGTTTGAAATACAAAATAAAATCAATCATGAGCTACCGTAAAGGTTGAAATTTTCGCTAAACTGTCTTATAAAAAGACTTCTTAAATTAAACTACAAACCTGTAAGAGACTGAAACTTCTCAACACCGTGGTTCATCAATGTCTTCTTAGTTTCATTCTCCTTAGATTGCATGCAGAGTCCGTTCTATGCTTTCTATGGGGTTGCGGTAGCCCTATGGTAGAACATCGGCTTTCAACGTAGGAGGTCCTTGGTTCGAGCCCCACTCTGGTGACTCCTCTCGCACTGATTGGGTCGGTGTCAGTTTAATGTGACCTGCTGAGACAAAGTCATGGTATCCCAGCATTGTCTCTGTGTGGCAGTGCGTAAACTTGTCAGACGTGAGTCTTGGGTCACGTACACAATATAGCCTATATGGTGATGAGGTTATACCAAAGACATAATTATGTGACTTATACGTGGTTATGTGACTTATATGTGGTTATACGCTAAGCAACAACACGCACACTTACCTGCTCTGCTCTCTCCCCCACAGCCAACTCCATACTGACCAGCGCTCGGACCTGCGACCTCCTCAAGTCGGCCAAGGCTCCGTTTGAGCTGGTCAAGCGAGACTTCCAGTCCGGGGTAGGACAATCATCCATTTAACCATTATTGCACCCCAAAGCTTTCTATCTGTCTATCTTTCTATATGTTTATCTATCTATCTATCTATCTATCTATCTATCTATCTATCTATCTATCTATCTATCTATCTATCTATCTATCTATCTATCTATCTATCTATCTATCTATCTATCTATCTATCTATCTATCTATCTATTTATCTATCTATCTATCTATCTATCTAATCTATCTATTTATTTATCTATCTACGTTTCACAATGTCTATCTACCTACCTATCCCTTATCCATCCATATAGTCCAAAGCACTAACCGACTGAGTAACTTGACATGCAAATACATTTTTAAAAAATTTTACTGCCTCTAAGTTTTCCGCTCAGTCGTCTTGTCCGCGATTATAGTCTACTTGCTAAAGTCAAACTTTAAAAGAAAAAAAATTACCTTTCATTTTTTACTTAATATTGAACCCTTAACACCCCATCCCCATTCTCCTTTTACTATCAATATTGAACCCTTAACACCCCATCCCCATTCTCCTTTTACTATCAATATTGAACCTTAACACCCCATTCACCTTTTACTATTAATATTGGACCTTAACACCCCATCCTCATTCACCTGTTACTATTAATATTGAAACCATAACACCATGCCCTATTCTCCTTTTACTATCAATATCGAACCCTTAACATCCCATCCCCATTCGCGGTGGTCCAGAGGTAGAACATCGGCTTCCGGCGCAAAACGTCCCGAATTCGAATCCTGGCTGTTGCGTTACCTACTGGTTGGGTCGGTGTCAGTATAATGTGACCGGCTGAGACAGGAGTCATGGTATCCCCGCCCTGTCTCGTGTGTTGCAGCACATAAAATTGTCAGACGTTCGTCTTGGGGCCCGTCCACAATATAGCCTATATAGTGCTGCTGTTGGACAGTAAACCACCCCCCCACCCCATTCTTCTTTTACTATCCATATTGAGCCCTTAACGCCCCACCCCATTCACCTTTTACTATCAATATTGAACCATACCCCCCAGGAGCCGCGGTATCTCCAGCGCAGCCGGTTTCTGTCCGGCCACCTGAACGAGAGCAGCGCGTGGGCGGAGGGCCTTAGCGAGGCGCCGTCCCTGTACCAGCTCATCACGCGGCCTAAGTACAGCTTCGACTCGGACGACCTGTACACACCCACGCAGCAGCGGTCGCCGGACAACCTCCAGGCCAGACAGCAACGCTCCATCATAAGACCCGCAGATGTTTAAGTCTCACCTTAAGGACTGACTCTAACTCTCCATGTAGATTCTATATCGGAGGTGGAATTTAATAAAACTAGATCTAAACCCTTAACCATTAGGTGTTGCGCTATATAAAAGCCACGTATTATTATTATTATTATTATTATTATTATTATTATTATTATTATTATTATTATTATTATTACTATTTTCATCATTACTTTACTAGAACTAGTCCTACCCAACTCCCAACCCCCATATCAAAGGTGGAGTTTAATTAAACTAGATCTAAAACCTTAACCATTAGCTTTAGATAATCTGTGTCTGGATCTAGATCTTGGTAACAGAAATCGCTAACATCTGCACAGCTATTATACCAACCCTTTCGAAATTATATCTAGATCTAGAACCAGTCCTCGCGTGCTATTTTTTGGACGTAGTTAAAACATAGATCTAGATCTATACACGCAGTCTATAAAACAACAACAACAACAGGCGTCTAGGTAGAATGTCGTAAGTGCAACGTGGCGTTAGCTTACTACTTGCCGTAAGCCCTTTTATTTCCATATCTTACGCCGAGTCGTAAGCTTACCTGAAGTTTGTACTTAGTGAGTGTACACCGCCGCGTGAACGAGTATATAATTCCGACATACGTTGTTATTTTTTTTGGAGACCGAGAAGACAACACCGCTTAAAACGTGAAACACGCATGAAGGTAGAATAATTACAATGTGTATCGCCGTATATAACTGTTTTTCAGACATCACCGCTCCATTTTCTATCGAGTTGTTTAAAATGTGAAACATGCATCAATCAAGCTAGAATAATGACAATGTGTATCGCCGTATAGTAATTCTCTTGAGATGTCATTCTTGATCATCTGGTAGGCATCACTGTTCCATTATACAAAATGTGAAAAATGCATCAAGTTACAATGTATTTCGCTGTGTAAGACTTTTCTTGAGACCTCGAAGGCGTTAAACCATCATTGTTGGATCGTCGTCGCCCGAGACTATTATATAAGTGTTTTTCTAGAGCTCAAACTGTTTTAAGTATACAATCTAGTCTTAGTTAGCATCGATGGCCTCTTTAATTGTATTTTGAACTAGATTCGTGTACTGGGTATTTTTCCCACATTTTTTTAACTCCTATATATTTGTGTATATCATGTAAATACTAATTCCTATTATTTGCGTTTAATTATATTTGGGAATTGCTAACTCTCGTTAATCGTTTGCTATTTTACCTGTGACTTGTCTTGTCCATTGTTGGAACTAACAAGTCAGTCCTAGCATTCAGGTGTTAACACAGTTAGCCCTAACACTTCTGTTTATTTTTACGCCAGTGTACATGAACTACGATTCCTCTGCTTATCCGTGTATGAGGTGAATGTATTAAGCGCACCTCAGATTGTCTATCGCTTTAGTCGTTATTTGGATTATTATGTTGATCTATCATTATGTGCGGTACTCTATATCAATACTGTGAAAGTAGAATCATGCTGTGACTGTAAAGGAGCAGAGGCAGGCACTATATTGTTTGATTTTTTTTATTATAATATAGAACAATATTGTGCCAATACATACTGGCGTGATTTTTATTTTTAATTTAATTTAATTTAATTTTGCTACTCATTGCCCTCTTGTTAAGTTATAACTTAACATTGATGAAGAATGTATGAATTCCATTGTATACTTTCCTTGCAGGCCTGTCAGTCCAAATCAGTCGCTATTATTTTATCTGTCGACATCGCTTGCGAATCATGCCTTTTTCGCCCCTTTGAACATTATAATAATTATAATGATTATTACGTTACTTTACATGGTTATATGCTATATTTGACAAGCCATAGAATAGATATTTATTGCATTCAAATCACAAAGCATAGTTATATTGCTCATATTGAGTAAAGTATTGAAGAATATTTTTCGAAAGCATAATTGTTTATGTCATGAGTTCTGACCAAGTTACCAATTTATGTCTAGCAAAGACTAAGTATCTCCAGGGCATAGAGTGTGCAAATCTATGTTTAAATACTAGTTGTTATATTGCTAACACTCTGTACAGAAGGAGTTCAGCGTTTGTTTGATACCATTGGAAATACAACCATAAACAAGCACATACACAGACAAAAAATACGTAAGAAATAATAAAAAAGCCATATATTCATTATTTGAAATCTATGGAAGAAAGGGCAACAATAAAAATCAAATTATAAAAAGTACATAAAAATTTAAGAGAAAAAAATCATCGCTGTTGGAATACATAGAGTAAACATATTTATGTAAAACAACGGGTATTAAAGAATGTTTTATTGAATAGCTCTTTTAACCTGTCCGATACCTTGATGAGTACATTCAGTGAGGACACAACGGTTATTAGAAGGATATATCAAGAAATAAATGGAAACAAACATGAAACATTTTAAACATGTTTTTACAACCATGACCTTAAATACAAAATTTGAGAACCTCTGGTTTCCATCTTTATAGTATTGTACCAAATAACATCAGCATATAATTATGAATGTCTGAATATCTTCAGTGCTAAGCTTTATAAAGGCAGCATTAAAATATCGTGATTTTAGAATGAGAATGTTATGTTATCATAGAATTTATTGTAGATATGAAGTCAGATAGAAACGTGTCTTTCTTAGATAAAATGTGTAATTTCTTTATTTAAATTAGCAGTGATGAAGAGACCCACAAATAAAGCACATTGAGCCAAAGGGTTTATAAACGGCTTATTGCTCTGCCTATATAGATATCTGTATCACTACCACTCACTACCTGTATATGAAAACTCTCTCTCTCTTTCTCTCTTTCTCTCTCTCTCTCTCTCTCTCTCTCTCTCTCTCTCTCTCTCTCTCTCTCTCTCTCTCTCTCTCTCTCTCTCTCTCTCTCTCTCTCTCTCTCTCTCTCTCTCTCTTTTTTTTATTCCTTCAGTTTATGCCTCCAAGTGTGCACCTTTCATGAATTAAATATTTTTGGAGGGTTTCATACGATAGCTATATTTGTACTTTTTTTCAACATACACACACACACACAATATAGACCATTGTAACCACCTACAGTTTCGACATTAAAAATTGACTGCGATTTTTGCTTGTGAGTCTTGTATACGTTTGATTGCGGTGATCCAGGAAATAGACGGGATCATTGATTCGATCCACATCATAGGCTTCTTGCGCCAGGTCCACCTTGCGGTTCTTGAAGGTCCCCGTGACACATGCCTCTGGGATATGCCGTACAAACAGCGGTCTGGCATAGCCGGGCAGTTCTTTCACGACGTGGCGGTACAAACTGCACAACTCAGCACTGCCCAGCTCCGCCCCCTGGACCAGCGAAACCGAGGCCATGCCTGCCTTCCCATCATTCCCTGGTTGCAGATAAGATAACAGATATCAAAAGTCAGAGCCCGTGTGCAACTCAAAATATGTATTGACTAAGTAAATAATTATTTTTGCAACGAGCTTCCAGGAGATGAGGCTCAATTCAACTGATAGCTTCGATCGCTGAATTTGTCTATGTATGTGAGAAATACCCTGGGGAAAACATGGACGAGTAAGAATTAGAGAAAATAGACAAAAATAGTGCGATGAAATTTACAAGCACAAGCCATGTAGCTCAGTCAGTTCAGCACACGATTTTTAATCATGGTGTCCGCCATGCTCTCTTCTGATTGTGTTGGTTTGAGTGTAATGTAACCAGCCGAAACAAAAGTCATGATAGGCCTATCCCCAATCTTGGAGCCATTCGTTCAAGAATATGCGATAAAGAAGGCTTACTACGAGTTGTAAGCTACTGGTGAACACACGACACTGTGTTTCAGTACTACAGCGTGTAGTATCGTCAAACTTTAGTCTTAGGACCCGTCCACGACGTTGGATGTTGAGAAACCAACCAATGACGCACACTCTCTCACCTGGGATGGTAACGCCGTAAACATTAGCGTCCTCCACGAACGGTAAACTGGTCATGGCATTGGCCACCTCCAGGGTCGACACGTTCTCACCTTTCCACCTGAAACATTCAATATGGCGGAGTGGGGGGTTGTCTTGATATTGCTAAATGAATTTGATAATGGAAATGGATAAGCATATTGATAATGGATATTGGACATTGATGTGGATATGGATATAGGTTTGGAATGGCTGTGGATATCGAGATTGATATGGACATGGCTACAGATATGCTGTGAAAATTGACATGTCTACGGATATATATTGGTATCTTAAGTTATGCAAACACATATTTTTATGGATATAATTTTGTTATTTATATAGATAGTTAATGGTATGGATAGGAACACGGCTATGAATATAATGCATATTGGAATAGATATGGATATATGGACATTACTATGGATATAAATAAGGGATATATGGACATCAGCAAGGATATGGATATGTACAACTACTTTGATAACTTAAAAAAACTTTTGGAAAAATATTCTTTCTTTCATTTTGAGGAAAACGAAGTGTTTTACTTAGAACATAATTATATCATTTAAAGATATTGATTGTTGTGCTGAATTTGTAACCCGAATTATGGAAACAACAATTCATTGCATGTTTTGTTTGAGTGTTGGGCTCCCAGTCAGGAGGCAACTTGTTCAAACCTACGATCAGGTAAAATTGTTTGTCCAAAAAAAAAAAAAGAAAATACTGCTGCCGCTATTGTTTTAACGTTAATATTTTAGATATAAAGCTATGATCAATTGCCGCAACAATTTCAGATAGGCTTTTTAAACAAACCTAAGTTAAAATGAAGATCACTGAACAAAAATAGTATGATCCAAAACATAAATTAATTCTTACGGAATGATAGTAGTTTTAACATTCAAAGTACCCTTCAGTATCCCAGCAAATGAACAAAACATATAAAAATATTAAAACTCAGAGTGGCCGTAACAAAAAATGTTTTAGTTCGATAAATCATTTGGTACCTGAATGTGTCTCCCAATCTGTCATAGAAATACACAAAATACTCTTTGTCCTGCACCAGCGCATCTCCGTAGTTGATGTAGACATCTCCGCTCACGAATACATCCCGCACTAGTTTCTTTTCGTTGGCCTCAGCGGAAGCTTTATATAGATCCTTTCCAAGCAGGAACTCAGGGACTTTTGACAAAAGTAGTCCCGGTTCACCTGACCGCATGACAACAAGTTGAATACTTTTGAAATAAATAGTTATTTTTGTTGTTGTTGCCGTTGTCGATTTTTTTATTGCTGCTGTTGTTGTTGTTGTTGTTGTTGTTGCTGTTGTTGTTGTTGTTGTTGTTGTTGTTGTTGTTGTTGTTGTTGTTGTTGTTGCTGTTGTTGTTGTTGTTGTTGTTTAAATACATAGGACCAACATTATCTGTGTATATCATTGCGTGCGCATACTCGCTATATTATTTAGATTACGATGTTTTTTTTTATGTGGCAGCTCATACAATTGCCAGACGCTAGATATGGGAACCATCGCCTTATAGCATCATCTTTGAAATCTATGACACTTTAACTAGGGGAAAGCCTAGAAATTGTGTTGGCGCTGAGATTAAAGCGTCGGCATCCCATGCTAGAGGTCGGAGGTTCAAATATCGCTTGATTCACCTATCTCCCTACAGGTTGGACCCGTGTCTCTATACTGTGACCGGCTATACGCAAGGGGTCCCGTCGCGTACACGACTTTTCTTGAACCTAGGAGAGAATCCCTCTGGTACATAGATTTCAGGAACCTCTGGTGACAAGGGTTTGGGTGAAGACTATCCCAAATTAAGGGTCAATAATTTACCCAGCCCATGCATATCATTGTCGAAAAATGAACTAAGAATACATGCATCTTTTTTAATTATCTAAACTGCAAAAAAAGCAGACCACCTTTTTTGCGAGCTCAGTTAAAATGTGGTGATCTGCAGAACAATTAAATCAGAGGCTTTGGCGAAATATTGTAAACGTTTCAGGGCATATAATCTAAGCTAATACATACATAGCTGGGTTGAGAGGCATATTATTTCAACAGCAGAGAGTTAAGAGGGCAGGTACAATATTTCGTCTCTTGGCCCGCGTCACATGCAAGTGTACAGTTATAGGTACAGTTTTGTTATAGCCCTCACCTCGTTTCACGGGGATGCAGAAACCATCTTTCCCTCGAATCGGCAGAACTGAGTTCACGTCAAACTTAACCAGCACCTTGTTGTCAGCATCAAGCTTGTTCTGGGAAAACAGTCAAGCCATTGGTAATAAAAATGATAATAATAATAATAATAATAATAATAA
This sequence comes from Elysia chlorotica, assembly GCA_003991915.1. NCBI lineage: Eukaryota > Metazoa > Mollusca > Gastropoda > Plakobranchidae > Elysia > Elysia chlorotica. Next base: position 341,187 of record RQTK01000465.1, read on the forward strand.
TAATAATAATAATAATAATAATAATAATAATAATAATAATAATAATA
>RQTK01000465.1:346777-364776 GCA_003991915.1 Elysia chlorotica
CTACTACTACTACTACTACTACTACTACTACTACTACTACTACTACTACTACTACTACTACTACTACTACCACTACTATTACTACTACTACTACATACTACTACTACTACTACTACTACTACTACTACTACTACTACTACTACTACTACCACCACTACTACTAAAACAGCTCGTCACCCCCCTTCCCTTTATAAAAAATACACACACACAGAAACACGTTTCGACAGTTCAGTACTACAAGGACTTACCAGATCCAAAGATGAGAGCTTTGCAGTCCACCGCCAGGATGCTGTGTACCAGAGGACCGGCCCGCAGGTTGTAGTTGATGAGTGACGCGCTGACTCCCAGCTTCTGTAGACCTAAAGATAGCAGGGTTTGCTTAAGTTGAGAAGCCGTGCATGAATGAATTTGATTGGCATAATTATCTTGCGAAACGGACAGAGGAGACGACTGTATTTATTGCCCTCGGTGGACTCCAAAAGGAACGAAGAGGTAAGGGTCGTCCAAAACCGACATGGAAAGGAACGGCGAAATGTGAACAAGACGTGGCTGCATGGAGAACCTGAAATGCAGCACTTCATCCAGTTGCATGTATGATGAAAAGAGAATTACTGCACAGGCCGTATGTCCCTCTAGGCACAGAGAGAATTAAGGGTTTGAATAAGGATGTGAATGTCCCTCTAGGCACAGAGAGAATTAAGGGTTTGAATAAGGATGTGATCTGTTCATATCAAATGTTAAGTAGACTTAACATTTATTACACTAAGTTTTTGGTTGTTGTTTTTTCCTGCAGCCTACTAAAACTATTAAGCAACAAAGGAAATAATCTTAGAACAATGTATACAATGTGGCTCAATCATACTTCAGTGCTATTACCTTCTATGTTAAGGACCCGAGCACACCAAGTATGTACACGCGAAGCTAGAATCTGGCTTGGCCAGCTATTTGGGTCAAAGCATGCCAAATGGTACGCGCATGGCTAAATTTTAAATAATTTAAAAAACTAAACTTATTTCATAAAATCATTTTTATTGTGACTTTCTTTCATTACTATCTGAGACTAATTATAGTACTTGGATCTATACTTATAAAGGCATTCCAGAGAAATATGTGTTTAAAATTTTGAATCGAGAGCCGGATCGAAATGGCGGGCGCTCTACTCAGACCCAAACAGCTCAAATTTCGCCTCAGTGTCGCAATGCTGGGTTTCTTGGCCCGGCATCGAAAGCTGCAATCCGTCAGCCGATATCTCGTGTGCCTTAAGAAATGGAAAGCCACTTAAAATATTTAGTTGGATATTGTCTGTTAATGGTTGGGATGAATGAATGAGTTGGTATGTTCGCACACTTAGAAGCCCTGATGCACCACACTTGGGGCTCGGTAGCCCTGGGGTAGAACCATCGGTTTCCGAAGCAGGAGATCCGTGGTTCGAGCCCTGGCGACTTCGCCCCCTACTGGTTGGGTCGGTGTCAGTTTTATGTGACCGGTTGAGACAGGATTCATGGTATCCCCGCCCTGTCCCGTCTGGGGCAGAACATAAAATTGTCAGACGTCAGAATTGAGGTATGTCCACAATATAGCCTATATAGTGTTGATGTTGGACGTTAAACTAACTCAACAGTGCACACACACACACACACACAAACAAGGCTGAACAATAATAGGGACATGTATACATACACTTAATATGCTAAATAGGCTAAAGTAATACTAAAAATACTAAAAGTAAGAAAACACGATTGTCCTACCATAGAACGTCCACAGAAACGCCGGCTCGCTCTGCATCATGACCGCCACACAGTCTCTCGGCCTGAGACCCCAGGACTTGGCGATTGTGGCCACTTTGCACGCCATCCTGTCCACGTCTTCGTAGGTGTAGACCACATCGTCGAAAATAATGAACGGTTTCTTGGGTTGTTTGGCGACCCACGCCTCGAACTTGTCGATGAAGAGAGACTCCAGCTGCTTAGTCAGCTCCAGCGTAATGTTATCTCTCTGGATCAGTTCTTGGATGTCGTGTTCCACTCCAGCATACACCTCCATGGCCTGGTCTCCTTCACTGGTTGACATTGGGTTAGGTTCTAGAGGAACGAGAGATAGACGCTTGCTAGGTTTCGCTGATACTTGGTTTCTTAAAACATAGGGCTGCAAGTAGGCCTACAATGTCTCGGTAGCTTACGACTCTAGCTCTTCGTAAGCCTTATTCGGTTATTCAGATATTCTTACGATGAGTCGTAAGCTGACGCGACGTTGTACTTCCGGCCTTATCTAGATGGACCCTTTATTTTAATTACTCTGTATGCTAGTGCTCTGATGGCAATGTAAACGGTTTCTTGGTTTCGGTGGAATCGTCTACTTCGTTTTACTATGTAGGTCTAGAACACCGAAGGCGAGGAAGACGACTGTCTCTGTCTCGTTGGTGGTATGACTCTTTTACTGGACCTAGGTATAATTCTATAATACTCCTTTTTTCATTCTACACCTAAACTGAGCTGTACACTAACCGAAACACGGAACATAAATCGATGTACGTTAATATTATACCAACAAGTTTTCAACAACAAAAAATGTATATTGAGATTATTACCAGACACAGTGATAGATACCTCTCAATTCATTTACTTAAAACATGCCTAGAAAATGTTTTAGCAAGTAGAATAAAGATTAAAATGTGGATGCTGCTACAACGAAAGTAAAACGCTGTCATTTTTTTAGCATTAATGCTGCCTTAAACTGCACGTTTCAACTAGAATTGTATTATGAAATAAAAAGTTCTTATTAAAGCATTATTTTTCAATTCGCCATATCATTGACTATAATACCTGTAGGGATTATCTACACGGAATGATAATGTTGTCAAATCACAGCACGTTAGTTATCTAACACGTATCCTTCCAAAGCCCCGTTGTATTAACATTATGAGCTTTGAGTTTTGGAATGGTTTGGTTTAATTTAAAGCTGCATTGTGTAACAGATCTGTTTTGGTTTCATTAAATTTCCAACCAAACTTAATCGCTGAAAACGAAACTTAACCTTTCAGCAATTAGTATATCGTGTAAAAAATGTTTTTGATATTCCTATAAATCACAATTTGTTAATTATCTTTTATTTTAGAAAACCTTGATCAGTTGAAAAAGCGAGGTTTTATGCAGTTAAGACCTAAATGTTCAGTTTAACGCACACCTATCAACTAAACCCCCAAAAAGCGTATTTATGCAGGTTTTCTTTCAATTGAAGTCCCATATTTTGTACACTTTGGTGGCCAGATGGGTTGGCAGCTTTGGCATGCTTATGCAGTATAATTGAAATTGGGTTTCAATACAGCTTCAAAAAATTGATATCAACACCGATAGACTTCCAACTGCTCACATTACCAAATTAATGTTTGTATCGATCTTCTATAAACTCGACCTCCGTGTATCCAACTGGGCTCGAGGTTAGAGGGCTGGGAGAGCGAATTTATATAGGAGAAAACAACGAACGTTTTAAATGTAAAGTGTAAAACCTAATACAACTGTACGAGGCACACATACTATTCGTTCACGGGCAGTCTCGCATTTCAGCGTATAAGATGAAAAATAAAGCGATGATACTGTTTCTTTGGTTGATTGCAGAAATCGAGCACTAAGTCCTAGCTGCGCAATATTTTACAAGCTCGAAGAAGCAAGCATGGCTTCAACGGGTGCTCTGTGTTTTAAAGTGATTAGGTAGTGGTCTTAAGGTATCAATATAAAAACCACCATTCCTTCTTTTACATGTATTGGTTGAAGAAAATTATAAAGATTAAACAATAATGTTAGTTTAAACTTTATATACATCACTGAGTACATTATAGTGGATAATACATGTATACATTTAGGAGAAATAATTAGTAATTTATTACTACGTGTATTACCGCTTAAACTGCCTATGAAATTTTGCGCATTTTAAGTGTGTTAATTTACTTTAAAAATATTCTTTACACCAGAGCTTGAATATATATATATATAATGTATACAAGCTTTTGCTTAACTATTTAAGCAAATGGAATAAACCAGGCCTTAGTATTGAGATTTCAGTTTCGTTTTTAATTGTTGTTTGGTTTAGATAATTATGTTATATTTTGTCTTATTATTAAAAACTTTGATAAACACTAGGAATGAACTACCCAGTAGGTAAAGAGGCCGGGTCGACTGGTGACTCGGTGGAGGCAGTGCGATCGAAAGTTTGTCAGGGCCTTGTTCGGTTTCTCAATAATAATTATATTATCAGCAGATAGACAATCTCGTGGACGGGTCGCAAAAACTATCGTCTGACATTATTGCATGCTGCAACACAGAGGCAGAGACGGGATTTCAGGAACTTTAAATCCTTACAATTTATAACGAGAAAAAAAAAACAACGAATTATGTCAATCTAGAAAATCCATCTAGTGAGGTGAAATAGAGCATATTTAAACGGGACAGAGGCAAGAAGCCGTGTGGCATGTGCCACTTTTTTAGTTTTAATTTAAAGTACATGTAATTGCATTTGGTGATGAAACAAAACAACGAATTATGTCAATCTAGAAAATCCATCTAGTGAGGTGAAATAGAGCATATTTAAACGGGACAGAGGCAAGAAGCCGTGTGGCATGTGCCACTTTTTAAAGTTTTAATTTAATGTACATGTAACTGCATTTGGTGATGAAACAAAACAACGAATTATGTCAATCTAGAAAATCCATCTAGTTTAGGTGAAATAGAGCATTAAACGGGACAGAGGCAATAAGACGTGTGGCATGTGCCACTTTTTAAAGTTTTCATTTAAAGTACATGTAACTGCATTTGGTGATGAAACAAAACAACGAATTATGTCAATCTAGAAAATCCATCTAGTGAGGTGAAATAGAGCATATTTAAACGGGACAGAGGCAAGAAGCCGTGTGGCATGTGCCACTTTTTAAAGTTTTAATTTAAAGTACATGTAATTGCATTTGGTGATGAAACAAAACAACGAATTATGATTGCTAACTTACAAAATCCTTATTAAAGTAGGCAAGTCTCTGAACTGTCACAATAAGCCCACATCCAGTCCAACAACGTACCGTAGGGCCTATAGCAGCTATAGACGTGTCTTCTCAGGTAAACTGATGCTCTATATGCTTATGATTTACACGTATGTAGATCTAGATCTACAATGTAGCAGTTTTTGCTTACGATAATACGACTGCATTTTATTTTTGATGACACGGCTGCTACAGATATCCAGTTACTACACATCGGGCCCTCGAGATTGATAGGGTTGAGTGAAAAAAAAATTAATAAATTTAAGGTTAACCCTACTAGGCCTACAAGGTCGTTTGACTTGATTCGAGTACAAGGTCGGGTTATTTTGATCCATATACTTTAAAGAGGAAAATATAATAGCTCTACTCTAAGTAAAGGGTTTGTTTGAAGTGGCTCATACAACTAGTAATCTGTGTAAGACATTAAGAGTTTAAATTATCATTAAGAAGATGCATGTATATAGGAAGTAAAAAAACGTCTTTGCTTAAGGTTTCAATGATTTTATTTTAACTGTAAGGTAAAAAATAAAAGTTAAAAACTCAAATCTTTTATTAAAGTAAAATATACGCGTCATGTTTAATTTAAATCAAGAATGAGCAGAACTCAGATGCCGCAGACAGAGCAAATTAATGGTTATAGAGTGTTCTTTGCAGATTGGCACATGTCATTTTCTGTAGTAGACTGACGTCTTTTTATCCAGTCTTCCAGGACAACAGACACACCTCTTCCTTTTGGATGATGGTGGTTTTGCGAGAGTAACCGGAGCTCTTATGATGGCTGAATTTTAAATGGATCATTACCAAGAACAAGATCCATGGCAAGAGTGACATGTTTTTGGAAGTCTTGGAATCTTGCGTCGTCTTTGGATAAGTGGAAGAATAAAATCTTTGGCGATATTCTATTGGAATCTTCGATGATTGTCAGTGTTGGACATGCTTTCTGTTGAAAATTTCGTTCTGTAGACAACTGATACTGCAATATCCAGGATGTTACAGAACATAATGCATCTCTTTCTTGCTCCCCCCTATTATTTGTCTATATGGGTCAAAATGATCCGACCATGTACAGACGTCACATGCATATTCTTATGTATGATTTTTTTTTCACATAATTTTTTATTAAATTTACGTCAAAGTTTGATATCATCAGTGGAAATGGTTAATAGAATTAGAAGCATAGCTAGAAGATAAACTATTCTCACATATTTTAATTTTGATGTAGTGGCAAAAATTAAATAGGGTCGGATCATTTTGACCCGACGTTGTTAGAGAGCACACCTGCTGTTTTAGATACAACTAAAAGCTATTACACATAAACACACCCGAAAACATTACATTTTATATTGGCAGGTCGGTTAGGCACAAGCTAGTACATTGTAATTACATGTAAGGCCCCAATTAGATAAGATAGGTCAAGCCAAGCTGTACCGAACCTGCACGAGCCGTTTGGCGTAAGGCGGTTATAACCGCCTTGTTGTCTAGTGGTTTGGCGGCTTGTTTAGTGTAAACGTTTGTCAAGGCCTTAATTAATTAATAACGTATAGATGCGATGATCTAGATCTCTGTTCAAGTCACATCGCAACTATTGCGATATTGTAAAGGGACACCATGCATTTTTTTTTCTAAATGAAAAGGCTTTTCTTGAAGTGTTATTAGTTCCCTTTGACCACAATCTCGCCATATTTGTCTTTTATAACTTGACTTGTTACGGCTTAACGGAAATGATCAGTGTTCATTTCCATAGGTAGCTGTCTTCAGTTTAGCAATGAATGCTGTTGTGTTGTGGTGGTGGAGAAGAAGATTAAAGAGGAAAACAACTCAAGATAGACGTATAGGAGTTCGTCCGGTTTATTTAAACAGACAAGATGTTAGAGAATACCATACTATTTTTGATATAATTCAAAGAATGGTGATGAAAATTTGTTCAACTAAGCAAGGATGTTCTATGGGTCTTTCAAGGAACTGCTTAATTTGGTCCAAGACAGAATTTACCACCCTCCATCCAACTACCGAAATGCACTAGCTCCAAAACATTTCTGTCGCGGGTTGAGTTGAGTTCAGTTGTTTTTAACGTCCAACATCTGCACTATATAGGCTATATTGTGGACGACCCCCAAGACTGACGTCTGCCAATTTTATGTGCTGCCACACACGAGACAGGACTCCTGTCTCAGCCGGTCACAACCAAAGGGGAGCGAAATCGCCAGGGCTCGAACTCGGTGGACCTTTTGCGTCGGAAGCCGAGGTTCTACCCCAGGGCCACCGCGCCCGACAACTATATCGCGGACAGGTCCCTAGATTTATATATTATAAATCAACATTATGTGCACTGACACAGGGTGGGGATACGAGGCTTTATTGCATTTACAGCCAATTACATTGCACCTATACTGACAATGACATTGAATGGTAAAAAATAAGTCGGATCTAGTATCGAACCGGGGACTTCGCGCTTAGAAGGGGCCGCTTTTCTTTTGAGACATCCAAAACCCCGCATTTATATGTTATAATCTTATTTTTAGCTTAATGGGTTCGTTCCATTTATTATTAATTATTATTAGTATTATTATTATTTTAATAATTTTTGTTATTACTATTTGTGTCGTTTCTGTCTCATGTGATAGATGAGTCAAGGGAGAGAGAGAAAGAGGGAGGGAGAGAGAGAGAAAGTGAAAGAGAGAGAGATGGAGAGAAAGGGGGGGGGTAGAAAGAAAAGGATAGCAGACTATAAAATAATAATAAAAAGAAAAACAACGACAGAGACAGAAAGAGAGAGAGACAACCAAACACACACAAACAAAGGTCTGTACAAACAAATATACATGTAATTTGTATGCACAAACAATGTGACAGAGATAGAGACATAGTCAGGCAGAGACATACACAGACAAACTGAAACAGAAACAAAGACAGAGAGATAAGCAAACAAACATTAATGGAAACAGAAAGACAAACAAACAGTGGCAAATGCAGAGAGTTGTTGTAATTGAGTTGGTTTAACGTCCAACATCAGCACTATATAGGCTATATTGTGGACAGACCCCAAGACCAAAGTCTGACAATTTTATGTGCTGCCACACACGAGACAGGGCGGGGATGTCATGACTTCTGTCTCAGTCGATCACATTATTCAGACACCGACTCAACCAGTAGGGAGCGCAATCGCTAGGACTCGAATTCGCACAAATGCAGAGAGATAAACAGAAAACAGTAATGGAGACAGAGAGACAAACAGTGACGGAGACAGAGAGACAGACAAACAGTAACTGAGACAGATAGACAAACAAAACAATGACAGATGAAGAGAGACAAACAGTGACAGAGACAGAGAGGCAAACAAACAGTGATGAAGGCACCATGACAAATCAGACACAAGTCGAAATTTTTACTTTTTATATATGTATTTAAAAACATCAAATGCACTTTAAGAGGTTGAAAATGTATACCTTTATCATGTCAAGAACCAGAAATTATTAACTTTAATATACAACATGTGTTGGAAGAAGGAGAAACCTAGCAGCCAACAAAAGACTTTACATGGCTTTTGTGGACCTGGAGAAAGCATTCGATCGAGTCCCTAGGAAAGTCATCTGGTGGGCACTGAGGAAACTTGGTGTAGAGGAGTGGACTGTGCGTCTGGTCCAGGGCATGTATGCAAATGCACGGAGTCAGGTCCGGGTAGGTGACGGTTACAGTGAAGAGTTCGAGGTGAAAGTTGGAGTCCACCAAGGTTCTGTACTCAGTCCACTGCTGTTTATCGTCGTTCTTGAAGCCCTTTCTCGTGAATTCCGATCTGGTGTCCCCTGGGAGGACCTTTATGCTGACGACCTAGTCATCATAGCGGAGTCACTTGAGGAATGTGTCAGTAGGCTGTTGACGTGGAAGGAAGGTATGGAGGAAAAGGGTCTGAGAGTGAATGCAAGGAAGACCAAGATCATGATCTGCGGTAATAACCTGGATCTTCTCCAGAACTCAGGCGAGTTCCCCTGTGCTGTCTGCTGCACTGGTGTAGGTAGCAACAGCAGTTTCTGCAAAGGCTGCAAGAAGTGGGTACACAAGAAATGCAGCGGGCTGAAACGCCTGACGAAGGACTCAGATTTCCAGTGCAGTCGATGCCAGGGAACTGCGAGACCAATCGATGGCAGACCACAGAGTGAAGTCCAGGTGGGATCCGACAAGCTGGATGTCGTAGCTTCTTTCTGCTACCTGGGAGATATGCTCTCGGCAGCTGGTGGCTGTGACCTTGCAACCACAACACGTGTGAATAATATATGTATTTAAAAACATCAAATGCACTTTAAGAGGTTGAAAATGTATACCTTTATCATGTCAAGAACCAGAAATTATTAACTTTAATATACAACATGTGTTGGATGAAAGAATGTCAATAAAGAAATAGGTTCTATGTTTGGAGGTCTCTAGTTCTAAACCTATATATAGAAACTTGTGCCTGTTTTATCCTGGTTGGTTCACATTTATAGCTTTATTACAAACATGTACAGTACTACATGAGCTATTAAGAAAGATTCAAATATAGGCCTTGACTTTGATTGATTGTTAAGAGCGATTGGGAATTCAATAAAAATTCAACAGAGCCACTAATAAATCATTAGAGCATCATTAGAGCTAAAACCGTATACATGTATTTTATTTAAAAATTAAAGATTTTTAGCGGCCCCATTTTTTTTTCAAATTTCACTAGCCCTATTTCAGGAGAAAAAATATTAAACAGATATTAGTCACTCATGTTCTGTTTCGAGGAATAACATTACAAGACTTACAAACCACTGGTTTTGTGAACCAGACAGTTAACAAAACAAAAAGCAAACAAAAAACAGACAATTTTGTAGGTCATAAGATCAACTGTAATGTGAGAGTAAAACAAAATGTATATATAAACAGTTATACATATATATCAGGACAAAACATCTCTGTAGCTTGGCTTGGTCTCTGCGTGGATGTGCTGCAACTGTCTCAAGCTCTCCAGCACAAGTCTGATGTGAGCCTTTACCTTCCCAGCATCGTTACTGAGGGAGTCTATTTTTTCCTTGAGCACACCCGTTTTTCTTTTGATGAACGCTAAGGCCTCATCAAGTGTCATGTCTAAATAAAACCCATAACCAATAGCAACACAGATGGAAGACGGGTTAGGAATATTGGCCTGCACATAAAAATTACAGCCCAGGTCGACTTTAGTCTTGAGCGAACTTTCTGGGCACAGGTCCTCTTTGATCTTTTGGATTGTGGTCTCGAGCTGTAGGTATTCAGCTAATTCTTCATAATGCTTGTCTCTCTGCTCAATGATTTTCGCCAGGTCTCCCCTCAACCGCTCATTCAGGAACGATTCGTATTCCAAGACTTTGGACTCTTGGCTCCGGGCTCCCATGATCTCAGCGTAGGTTAAACTTAAACCATCCGTTTAGTACACAAAATGCTGGAGGTGTGGGAAGAGCAAAATATAAAATATTTGTCAGATATCAATGAACAGACACGTAAATATTTAGGCCCCACCAAGGGTTCAAACCTAAAACCTCTCGAAAAGAAGCTTAGCAGACTAAGTCAACTCGGACCACAACTATACATAAACATGTATGTATATTATAATCATGTATTCCAAAAATTTGCTCTAAGCATCATGTAACTATACTAGTTATATTTTTAAGGAGCTGTAACTGTTGGAAGGGCAAAGAGTAAAGAATCTGTGAACTATATCAATAACTAGACATGTACTCAAAGGTTTACACTGTACATTACTTATTGAGGCATAAAAGTGAGTCTCAATACATGTATACTGCTCTGACGTAAGATTGGCAGCTCTCCAAGTACATGCATTGTAAACATTGTTATAAATGAAGATATCATGGTCAAAGTTAAAATAATCAAATGAATTTGTATCCCTTACTTGAGTATTTATCTACCCAGAGTCAGACTAAGTATTATATATTTGGTAATTTCTGTTTTGCAAATCTAAGGTTTGCTTCTGATTTATATTATAACACATTATTTGTAAGTGATGCTGTGGTAGTACTTCACTTTTTGTCCCTGTGCTTTACAAATAACCAAGCTTTAATTTTTTTTTAAACTTTGCTGTAGTACGGTATCATCAAGTCCAGGAAATGTCACGAAAAAGAGAATAGGTGGACCTCTGAAAATGAAAAGTCATCTGACCAAATCAGGTATAACCTAGGCAGAGAAAGCCCAAGAAAAATTCAACAATAAAACAAGTTAAAAAAAAACCTCTAAAACCAAAAGCACTGCGTTGACAGTATTAACACTAATTTTGGCACATTAGACAGAGTTAGACTACAGCTAAGGTACATACTACTTTTACTAGACCTACGTATAAAGTAGATCTAGATGTTTTTCACAATTGAACTTCTTCAAAAATTCAATAGATCTGTATCTAAATCTTTCTTTTTTTTGACTCACTGAAGGGGACAAAATGTATTCTATTTTCCACATAATTATTTATTATTCAAAATCTAAATTAGATGTTCTGAAGTAATGTGTGCAGCAGGCCCTATTGTTTGGATTTATTGTTTTAACTGACCACAGCTTCTTTTGATAGCACATTGTAACACTTATTTTATCTTTTTTTTTTCATTCAGTTTCTTTTGATAAACCTTGATCTAATGCACATTAGAGCCTAGACTGGTGCACCAGGTATCATATTCACAATCACAGCATTGCTGTTGATTCATAATATTGGTCTTAAAAAGGAAAACTTCACATCTACATTTGAGGTTATTGGAATTACTCATTTACTGATTTAGTTTGTAATGATGTCTTGTACCAATAAATTTCCTGTTTAAAATTCACTAAGGCGCCAGAAAAAACTTAAGCGTGAACGTACCAATACAGCTTCAAGGTTTCCTCCTTAGAACCTAACCCTGAAAAACAAGAAAACAGGTTCTTAGATGGAAAAGCGACTTTTTAAGCGGGGTGAATACAGAGACAATTGTATAATATTTAAAAGCTTCAATTGCATTCACTATTTATTTGCACAGCTAGGTCCAACCTTTATATCTGCCCATGGTTTTCTATATAGATTTGATATTTAGATATGGACAAATCTATAGATCTAGATCTAGTTCTATGGCAGCTTGGCTTATGAAATAATAGGAAGCACAAATACCATATAAGGAAGCGAGGTACTCTGAAATACTGGGTACTCCTCATACCACAGCGTGATTTTTAATGAGAGTTTTGACCTCAGAAATTTTTTTAATTCCTTTTTAAAAATTAATTTCTCTAAATACTGAGTTATGCCCCTTGTTGCTGGAAATCGGGTCAGCCTTTGTGGATTTATATATACTAGTCAGTAATGAAAGGGTTAATTATTGTTCACTCTTACAGATTTTATATCAATCTGATTACCTTGCCTGTGATATCAATATGGCCGCCCACATTAACAGAGGCGGGACAACAGTGTGTAAGGAGTACCAAATACTATGGATAAGTAGATCATTTCTAAATATGGAATCTAAACTAGAGAGAGAAGATAAGAAATTTTATCGAGATTTAGATTTCTATATTAAAATCTAAATCACTTTCAAAACCAATGTTACCCACTTTGTTTTCAATACCAGATAGTAAATCAATAGGCCCTGGACCTAACTTTCACTCTTCCTCAGGTGGGGGGTTTATTGGAACGATAGCCCATGTACACATTATTCTCATTCCCTGGGTGCAAATAACTAAGTTTAGTTATTCCCACCTCAGCTGAAAAATTGCTAGTGAAAACCCCTCTAAAAATTTATCCTCACCCCCCCCTTCTCAAGGATATATGCCTTTAGACAGTATAACGACCTTCTTCTTCGATTAGGCCTACAGTCTCTCTGGTTTATCTAGAACTATCTTTAAAATGTTACGATTTCCCTCCCTTTTGTATCTCACTAACTTTGCCACTCAGTTTCTTTTTTTCTCCTCCTTATGCAACCAAAACGTAGATTTTAGACTTCTATCAGTAAGTATTCTCAAATTTCAACTGGAGAAAACCTACTGAAAATTGACTCGGTCACCAACTAGATCTACAGTTCTCTATGAACATCCTCTACGCAGAGCAACCCGATGACTATTATTCACACTAACTTGCAGGCTAAATAAAAACAAGCTCCCGAGATGAATCTATATACATAAAATAGTATACTTTATTTGTCCACTTACAAGTAAATAAATTTGAAGAATAATGTCGACCGTAAACGTTTTTTTACGATGAACTGACGACCAAATCTCCATGCAAAACAAACGCGACACGGCGACCAGAAATGGCGAAAACGTATGAAACAAAAAGGCTTCTTAGTCACGAAAATGAGCGACGAAAAATATTGAGAATTTCCCGAACTTGGCAAAACCCAAGCAAATTTTCCCAAAAAAAACTAACAACTGTCCAAAATATGATAAGATAAATTTACTACTCATCTCCTGAAATGAACAGAAATTTCATTTAAATATTGTAGCTTTTCTTTAGATCATTCTAACCCCACATACATCTATTATACTCCTGTCTAAACCTCATGATTTACCTCTAGATTTAGTCTGGTCTGGTTCTAGATATACACGTAGCCTATCTAGAGCTATCTAGTTTCCCTATATCTATCTAGCTCTTTTGTTCTCTCTCCTAGATCTCTATCTTGGTATCTAGATCTTCTGTATGTGAGTGGGGTGAGAGTAAAAACCACCATGTCTTTTGGAGGGGGTGAAAATAATTATAGTTAGTCAGTAACAGTTAGATCTAGATTCTAATTAGATATTAGGCCGCTACTGCAGCCTTATAAATAGAAGAGCGCCTACAGAAATGAAAATTTTAATTTAGAATACCTTTCAATATTGATTTATGAACAAATATGTGTGTATCAACTGAGGGTCGAGTCAAGATTTTTCGAATTCTAATGCTGATTGCTGACTTGGACTATAGATCTCTTGCTCATCATTCATCAGTCATCGCTCATCAGTCACCAGCCCCGTTCCGTGAAAACGAAACTGCAAGTTAGTCTGAATTTGTAAACAACCGTCGGCATTTCCCGGACAAATCTTTTTCGCAAAAATACAGCTTAGTTAAACAAAAAAATTATCAAATAACGAATGACAATTTAACTTTAACAAACTGATGTTTTATAATTAATTTTTTTCAATTAAGATAAAAACGATAGATTTTACACATATGAAAATACACAAATTATATTTGTGTGATTCAATTTATGGGTTTTTGAGGAAGCAATCTTGGATTGAAATATTTATTTTCAGTTAGTTTTATGCCTTGGACATTGATCATGCTGTGTGTCGTTTTGTTGTAATTGTGCGAGGAAAATAAAGAATCATTTATCCAACCACATAGCAGTTTGTGTTATCTTAGAATTGTAATTGGCTATACCAGAATCATAACTATAGAGACTTGTGTTCAATACATATATAATTATTCGTATTTTATGAGTGATGAAATCATATAAGACGCCATGATTATCGAGAATCAAAGACATAAAAATGTAGCATAATTACTTGTATCAACCTTGCAATTCTTACTGATCGTTTATTATTGATTTTTTTACAGTTGAATTATATTACAATTTTAAAATATAGGGGCGTTACTTGTGAATATAATAGAGATAGATACATAAGAAAGTAACTTCTCTTATTACACCTCCTGATTCAAGAAAGATAAAATCAAATAATTCAACTACATGTGCTATTAATCATAAATTTAGACATATTATGAACAAAGCAGGATGATTTAAATGTTGATCAACTATGATTTTTTAGGAGGGAGCAAAGTTCAACATAAAATTGGGCTCGAACCGCAGATCTTTAGCGTCGGAAGCCGATGTTCTACCCCAGGACCACCGCCCACAGGCAGCAATGGCTTTGTTGGTTGGTGGGTTAGTGGACGGCAGTCGAACATTTGCTATGACTGTTTTCCATCTTCCTCTGTCCTTCATCTTGCTGGCAAGTGTTTCCCATGGTGTGCCTATGTCTTCTACAAGTTGTTCGTCGTAATTACATTGTATGTTATTTATTGCCTTCCCATGGGTCTCTTTCCATTACTTGGCTTGAAAATCCTTAAAATCTTCTCCCCTCATCTGGATGGTCTGCAGTTGCTAACAGTTTTGAGGCTTTAACCCTTTTCTTGACTTGCTTGACTTATGGCCGTGATGCGTCCCAGTAGTTATTCGCCCTTGACATTAATTTGCGGCAGCTCTCTCGATCCTTGAAGTAAGCTCTCTATAGTTGTGTTTGTCATGTGCTATTTCAGTGATTCTGATCAGTTCATTTTCTGATTTTGCCGAGTTGAATGTTGCATTAGAGTGAGATCCTTGTTGGCACGGTTGATTGAGTCGACCTCTCAGATTGTTACTGTGCGGTATTAATTCTAATAATAGGCTCTTGTTGCTCTATTATTTAGTAGGAATGTATTTGTCTCTTCGTACGATGAGTCCAAAGAGGCTCCAGAGAACGGATTGAGTCTGTAGTGACAAGGGCTTTTCTTGGTAGGTTATAAAATATTTGTTTGTTGTTTTAGTGGGGTATCGAATGTTTTGTAGCCTTTTCGGCTGTTTTCGGTGATTAGCGTTGAGCTTCTCTTCCTCCGCCAAAGTAGATACTATAAAGGTTGTAGCGCAATTGATTTTTGTGTGAATATCGTATCACTCAAAAGGAATGGTATCGTTCTATATTCGTCTTGGTCGACAATGGACCTGACCATGGCGTCTGTAGGTTTTGTCAAAGACTGTGGACATATATATGCTCTATATCTTTTTATTTTTGCTGAAAAACTTCTGAGTGTCCAGATTAAATACACCTTGCTTCGCTCAGCCCTGAATCCAATTTGTTGTGTTTTTTTTTTTTTTCGAAAAATATGTGTATGTGTGTGTGTGTGTGTGCTATACTGTTTAGGCAAATAAAAAAATGGAGCTTTTTGTAATTTCAGCAGAGCTGTTAGTCGCAATAACTTTTCTGTGACACAATGAACTATGTACCAACACTGTGCAAGTGGGTACTTAAGAATAAATTGGGGAAAGGAAGAAAAATAAAGGAAAGTGCCGTGTACGCACGGAGAAGGCCCAAAGAACTTTTGGCGCGGCCATTCAGCTCTGACTTTTTATATTGGACCACAACGACCTTAAGAGCTAAACTAATGAAACAAAAGACACCAAGGATATCTAGATCTAGATTTAGATGATAATTTGCTAAGTCTTGATCATCTATCCATCGTGCAAATTATTATTTGTTTCAATGAGCAAGTCGCTGCAACGTTGCTGTTATATCTCATGTTAATGAAGGTACATAAAACATTTATATTCGAACCACATACTTCTAGATCTACTATAACATTATTACTATTGGCTATCAGGATTCAAGGCTCTCTTCTCTCTCTCTCTCTCTCTCTCTCTCTCTCTCTCTCTCTCTCTCTCTCTCTCCCTCTCCTCTCTCTCTTTTCTCTCTTTCTCTCTCTCTCTCTCTCTCTCTCTCTCTCTCTCTCTCACTCTCTCTTTTTCTCTCCGCTATTCCTAAAAAAAAAACGTGGTTTCCATCAAGCTCCTTAAATTTTGCCTCCCGTGGTCAGATTACATGTATTTTAAAGAGATAAGTTGAGAAGAACGGCGTGGCATCACCACCAGTTGTCTTCTTCACATGTTATGCTTAACAAACAAACAAAATAGAAAAGGGGAAAATTGACGATATGGGGCCTGGAAATGTTAACTGTTTTCACTATATAATTTCAGTTTGTCAGCGCTTCGTGTTTTGTGACTTTGCTCTGTTGGATAAAACCTAAAGCTTTGGTGAGAAATTGAGACATTTGTCTATTTAGATATTATAGGTAAAGAATCACACTCAAAATGAATCAAGGCCAAACTTGAGATATTATTCTACAAGTACACGTTCAAAAAGAGACCAAGGACCCTTTATCCAGCTTAATACACACCCAGGGCCCTTGATGCGACAGTAAATTTGAAGTCAGCTGCGTTGTTGTGTTTTTAAGTTGTTGTTTTTTAAACACTAACCGAAGTGACTATTTTTGTTCAGGAAGTCCAATTTTTTCCACAATGGTTAGGTTTATATCGATTGAAATTGCATGCATGTGAAATTTCTTAGGGCTCAATGTTAGAGTCGAGCGTCGCTAAATTGTTTTAAGTTTTCTATCTCGAACCGTTGACGGCACAGGATACACCGAGACTGTGAATGATCTTTTATATTTTCAAAAAATAATATTATTACTTGCACACGTTATATGAGCGAAAAACCCTGACAGTTTTTGTTCTCAAAGACGTTACATATTAGTTTTATATATACAATATTCTGCGTTTGTGAAATATTCTGTCTGTTTATATAGTATTTCTTGACTGTTTACTATAGCCATAAACGCTCCCTCTGGTAGGTACAGAACAGGGAACTTTTTTAAAGTTATTTATCAGGTCTCAAAAGTCAGTTCTTCTGTCAGTTCTTCCCCGTGACCAAGGAAAGTGGAATATCGTGCTGTCGTCATCTATGTATTCGCTTCAAGAAAGTCGAAGCATTTTTCGAGGATATAAAAAGGCTTATTGCATGTTTACTACAACCATGCATCACTAATAACCTCAAAACGTTATCTAACTTTACACCATTGAATTTGCATTTGGCTTCAATCTAACATTTACTCTCTCTTCTCTTTTGTCTCTTCTTCTGTATCTGTCTATCTGTCTATCTGTCTTTCTGTCTGTCTGTCTCTCTCATTCTCTTTCAGGTCTGGTTCACTATCTCGCCCTCTCCCACATAATCTGTGCGTGACTGTCTATGTCTATCTCCCCACTCTCTCTCCATTATATCTATCTATTCCCCTTTCTTATCCACTCTCACACACTTACAAAATAACAACAACAACAACAACAACAACAACAACAACAACAACAACAACATCAATAATAATAATAATAATAATAATAATAATAATAATAATAATAATAATAATAATAATAATAATAATAATAATAATAATAAT
>RQTK01000466.1:16684-31398 GCA_003991915.1 Elysia chlorotica
ATAGATAGATAGATAGATAGATAGATAGATAGATAGATAGATAGATAGATAGATAGATAGATAGATAGATAGATAGATAGATAGATAGATAGATAGATAGATAGATGCACCGACAGAAAGACAAACAGGTCGACAGATACCCAGAATGAGGGTTGAAAGAGAGAAATAAAGATGAGGAGATGACAGATCTAAGGAAAAAAAACGATGAGAACAAAACACTAGAAAAGGAATATGAGCAGTGTGGAAGATAGATGAGAGACAAGGTGCGAGTTTGGCGCATGCGTGTTTACAAAGGAAACAGTCTGTATCTTTCTGCGACAATGGCCACTTCCGGTACTGGGAGGCGCGATCGAGAGATGAAAGGAATGATGGGGGCGGGCGGATCTTCTTTCAGTCGGTGAACATGGCGGCCAAATGGACAACAAATGGAGGGAACAATACGGGGCTACGGTGAAATAAAGCGAGATTCACAGAGGGCGGGAGAAAGAAAGGATATATATATATAATATGCAGAAGGCAAATTCAGAATGAACAAAATGCGCTTGTAAAAATTAAACTTTAAGCACGCAAATTTAAAACTTCAAAATTTTAGTGAGGAAGGTGGCCAAAGATAAACATATACAGAAATGATATTACAATACAGGAAAAAAAAAGAGAGAGAGAGAGAGAGAGAGAGAGAGAGACACAGAGAGGCCGTAGACATACAAGCAGTCGGAGAGATAGATATATAGAAAAAAATGGAAAAGAAACAGGCATAGAAGTTTTTACTACAACTTAGAAACATACAGGAGTTTGGCTTGAGAGTATTGAAAAACATAATCGGTATTAAGTGATAGTAAAAAGACAATTTGTTATAAAGATCAAGCGAGGAGAACCTAGCTGTTTAAGGTAATTTAAAACAATAAATACGATAATCAAAACAGGGAGAAAGAAAGAAATTTTTCGCATGTTTGTATGTTCAACAGGAGGATGAGAGAAGGAAACTCCATCAACAACAACAACAATAACAACAAAAAGAGTAATACAGAAAGAAAAAAAAAAAACTCCGTTTTTCTAATATAAAAACCAGATTATACTGAAAGCTAACAACAATCAATGAAAATCTGCGAAGAAGGAAAAACTCTTTGTGAATCAGTTATGAAACTCGGGTTATAGATCGGGAAAACCCTGTGTCTGCCTCTTGATCGCACGTTACACGCATTACGCAAACAATAATAGTCCACGATGAAACAAACAAAACAAATAAAAATACGCTAACAAGTAGCTATCTAGTAGTAATGATTCTGCAAACATGTTGCCTCTTCACTTCGGTGACTACGATTTACTTAAGCATCTCCTACTTGAGTTAGGCTAGACCTGACGATATCAAGAGAGACCCCGGGGCAAATTGTCTTGTCTCTGCTCAAATCATTCACAATGCACAGAGTTTTGCACACGGCACCAATTATAACAACGAAACGAAGTTGATGGAAAGTCACGGGGTGTCTTTGCCGACTTCGCGATCCGCAATAAGAAAACCGATGACGTAAACATGTCTCTTAGGCATCGAGTGTCCCCATCGCTCATTGGCTCCTTAGGTCTAGAGAAGAGCTATGATTGGTCGCCAGAGCAGATTCCCTTATATATCGTCATGGTTTCCACAACTATCCACGTAATCGCAAAGCCTCCCCCAGCGGCGGGCGACAACCCAAGTAAGGCACCAAGAGTTCTCCAGACCAAAGTGCTCCCAAGTTGAGAACCCTCGAGAGAGATGGTAACTGGAGAAGGTTACCCAGACCTGGTGCTCTCTGAGACTCTGGAACTGATGCTGGCGTTTGCCTAGGTAGGCCAGTGTTACTGTAAGCATGCCCCATCGGCAAAACAACACGGGGGATTTCGCATCCATTTTAGAAACAAAACAAAAAAAAAGAACCCACTAAAAATGAGTTGGAAAGATGCAAAGCAATTACCGCTGCGATTCCGACATCAAATTTATTAATCAATCAATGCGGGTACATACACCAACATCATCATCATTGACATACTGGGGTGATGATACAACAACAAAACAGTCTAGATCTAATTTAATGTGCTTTATGTGTTCCTTGTTGATGCATCAAACTCAAGATTCTGGCGGAGTGCATTGTTATAAAGTACAAATTGGCTTACGATGTACAGCACGGCATAGATAATATACTAACGTTAAAAAAAATGATGGAAAAATGAGATCTTCACTCAAGAGGACAACAAGCATTAATGAGATAGGCCTTCTTAGGACATTATTGGTCTGTTGTTAATTTTTTTTTATTCTAATCTGGATCAGGTGTGTGGGGCACGATCCAGGCCTCTAAAGACATACTTAGAGCTCTAGTCTTCATCTGGAACTGCCTACTTGAGTCTGTGCATGGGGCGACTGAAGTAGCATCGTCTGTGCAGCGTTCCCGTGTCGTTCTCAAGGGGAAATCGATACTAGTTCTGCGTAGAGTCATTACACGCAAACTGCACCAATATGAGTGTGTGAGATGATTATTGAAGTTAATGCGTTAATTGTAAATTCAGCTATCAGCGTAAACGTCGGACTGAGAGAAATGTTAATAGTAAAATCAACCCTTATTCCAGTGCATATACTTATCACATCGATGTACTATTAATGTAAAATTTTGATCCGTATCAATGTGCCGCATGCCGCGTAGTGCTGTTGTTGTTGTTGTTGTTGTTGTTGTTGTTGTTGTTATTGTGGTCGTCAAGCTATCGACGCAACGGATAATACTGCTTAGTGATGAATACACAATCAACATAGAGTTAGGTACAAAAGATGGTGTGGTTACTTCATAGTGTTGTTGTTGTGCTTTTCAAAGTTACTATGCAACAAATTAAGAAATAATTTTAAAATTGTTTGGACGCTGTTATTTTGTACTATAACCTATAATTCGGAAAATGAGTTTTAACCCTTTCAATTGTCTCTCTCTCTCTCTCTCTCTCTCTCTCTCTCTCTCTCTCTCTCTCTCTCTCTCTCTTCCTCCCTCCCACTTTCTTCCCTCCACCCATCAATCCCCATTTTATCATCACACCTGCTTCCAACCCACACACCTCTCCCAAGTTCCTGCCCTACTAAGATGGTGAGCGCCGTCTACCATGTACATGTACCAAAAGTGACCAGGACTCCTGAAGAGCTGCGTGCTCAGCCAAGATAGTTTAGTCTTGAATAGAGTTATGTTTGAACGCAGGTGAACATTCCTTAACTTATCGTCTTCGTCTTGCCAATGTCTCTATTTTCACCAGGCCTCTATTTTGTGTTAGTGGTACACGTACATTGTATCAAGCACTGGCGTTCAACACACACATGTTCACCACTAGATCTCGCTATTGAATTCGATCGACAGTTAAGTTCTTAAAAACACGATCTGTATACCTAAGAAGGAGGTGGTGGGATAGCGCTATCTGATCTATACGGTAGAGCGCTGGGCTTTCATTTGGGAGGTTCTTGGTTCCACACTACGATTGGGTCGGTGTCATTAATTTTAATTTGAGCAACTGACACAAATATCTTGCTTTCGTGTGCCAGATCGTAAAATTGTTTTGTACTGTAGCCTGACTGCTGACGTTGGACTTTGGAAAACTAGTCTATCAACCCTCCAACCAACCTAAGAATGGAGATAGTGATCTACAATGAATGCAAACTACATGAATTAAAACATAAGTTCTTCCACAAACTACGCCTTGTTGAGTGTGCGCACGGTGGAAAGCAATAAAACACTTGCGCCTAATGGACCTAGTATTTATCGTGCATGGTGCGAGATAATGACTTGATTGCCATACGCGCCTGGTGGGGCAGTACACATGTACTACAATGTACTACAATCAAACCAGCTGCAAGTCGACTCTCCAGGGGGTGGTTGTGTCCTACACAGAATTGTGTGGCTTGTCTTACAGGTCGACTCTCCAGGGGTGGTTCTCTCCTACATAGAATTGTGTGGCTTGTCTTGAAATAGGTCAACTCTCCAGGGGTGGTTGTGTCCTACACAGAATTGTGTGGCTTGTGTTGAAGCGGCTCAGATACATGCTGGGGTTAGTGTTGTTGTCAAGACAATCTATTTAGAATGGCTGATTAGTTTTTTGTGTCTAAACGTTCAATGTCAGCTTCTATGCTATATAGTGGTAAGGTTCCAAGACTCATGTGTTATTTGCTGCCACATAGAGACTGTGTGAGGATGCAGGAACAATTGTCTCGCACATGGTATCATGCTGACACCTACGCAAAATTAGTGGTACTAAAAAAATGACAAGCTGAAATGGAGAGAGCTCACATCAATGATTGAGAAAGGTGCCCAAACAAAACACGAAAAACTGGGACAGCAACAGCCATAACTAAAGTAACTCTACCCAACTGGTAAGGGGAAAACCCAAAATAGACTATCTTGATAGCTTAGTATATTTTTAAACCAACCAAGGCCAGGCAGAGGCTATGTGCGTGCAGACCTTATTTGCGAGTTCTCGTATTGAAACTCAAGATAGATGCACAAAGTCGGTTATAAAAAGGCGAGAAAAAAGACCATGTCAATAAATGGCATTATCACAGCCAACGTCCATCGAATATATAAAGTGAACGAGAGAAAAGAGAGGGAGAGGAAGAGATAGAGAGAAATGAGAAAAGTTAAAAATGGAGATAAAACTAATCTTGTTATTTCACCGCAAGCTGCAGACGTATGTTTGACTAAAAGTATATTTCTTGTTGCGGTGTTTGCCTCTAAGTTTCCCATATTGTCGATCAAGACAATTACGATCAATAGAGTTGTTGGTCTATTAGAGCAAATCTTGGAGTTTTCTGTTTTGTTTTGTTTTTCTCGGCGCCTCTCTAGCTCTCAGAGACCTCAATGGGCAACTCTCACCGACCGCTCAAGAGGACAGCCGTCCCGGCAGCCCCCACTGGACCAATCGTGTCTCCACAAACACGAGAGCTGAAGAGTTTACCTGAGGGAGAAACAGGAGTAGCGGCCCTTGAGTCGGCGCCGGCGCTAGCCAAACTTTGCCCCAGGGCGCATGTGCGAACTGCTGCAGACTTCTCTTCTTCGCTGGAGTCTAAGAAACATCGTTGGCTCTTCAATGAGTGTGTCAGGAAAAACCTCCTCAGAGATAATTCCAAGAAGCTTTTGAGTGTCATAACTATTGGGTGAAATAATAAATACTTTATTTTGTTCACATTAATTTGATATTGTTTTGATCAAATGCTTCCAGGTTGTTTTTTTATAAAAGGAGAGAATGAGGGAGAGAGAGAGAGAGAGAGAGAGAGAGAGAGAGAGAGAGAGAGAGAGAGATATAGAGAGAGAAAGAAAGAGATAGATAGAGAGAAAAGTTGTTTGAGTGAGCAAAGAGGATTCCGACTAGTGCGAGAGTAAGTGAATTGGGTTCTTATCGTCTAACGTCAGCACGGAGCCAATACTGTGGAAGGGTCCTAAGACTGACGTCTGACATTTTTTGGTGTGGATACTCCTGTTTCAGTGGGTCACACAATACTGACACCGACACAACCCACGGGTGACGAAACTGGACAAACGTATTTAGCCCAATCAGTGGTCTCTAACTGAAGACCTCACGAACTGTGGCAAAGCCGGTTGTAGTTATTTTTGCTGTGAGACCTCACTGTACACTTTGACCTCAATTATTATAACGGCGAAATCTGATACGGCAAAGCTTGTCGTCTCTACGTCATATCCCGTTGGTTGTCCAGTAACCGGTCTGTGCCTGCAATGGCGGACAAGATGGTCAGATGCTAGAGCTCGTGGCTTATAGTCAGACGCCCTGGGTTCTTTCCTTGACTGACCAAACAGCCGTGCTCTCTATTCATTGACTCGGTGTCAGTACAATGAGACAGAAGTCCTGACAATCCCTCTCTGTCTCTGTGTCTCAAAGCGTAGAATTGTTATAAATATATCTTAAGACCCATCCACTTGTAGGATTCTTCCTATTAATCTAAGGTTCGTTAGACTACGAGAGGGCTTCTCTCGTACAAAGAGCGACATGTAGAATCTTCCAGCAACTGAGAGGTGATTAATTTTGGGTCCGAAACATTAGGCATGGTCCTTTTTTTGTAAATGCTTAGATCTGCCATGAATGCAGAGCTTCGAGTTTGTCTATTGTTCTCCCCTTCTCTATAAATCAATACAGCACAGCTAGATTGAAAAAACACAACAAAGGGAAACGCGAGAGTGGTTTCTGAGGTCGATAGCAGATGTGATGGGAGAAACGTATGTAGGTCGAACGGTGATTCCGGTCTTTGAGCATACACAGGTGGTAGCGCGAGGAGAGTATCAGAGGGTGGGGGAAAAGTGGAGGAAGGGGGGTGAATAGTATTGAACTGAAAAAGGGGATATGGGGTTGAAAATTGAACAGAATGCAGACGGGTATGCGAGCCAGAGTGGGAACGGGAAGAGGGAGTGGCAGAAAAATAAATGTTTTTTTGTTTTTGTTTTTAAGATAGCAATAATGTTTAATAAATATAGAATCTTGCTTTCGTGTGCCAGATCGTAAAATTGTTTTGTACTGTAGCCTGACTGCTGACGTTGGACTTTGGAAAACTAGTCTATCAACCCTCCAACCAACCTAAGAATGGAGATAGTGATCTACAATGAATGCAAACTACATGAATTAAAACATAAGTTCTTCCACAAACTAAGCCTTGTTGAGTCTGCGCACGGTGGAAACCACTAAAACACTTGCGCTTAATGGACCTAATTATTTCTCGTGCATCGTGCGAGATAATCACTTGACTGCCATACACGCCTGGCGTGGGTCAGTACTACATGTATGTACTACAATGTGCTACAATCAAATCAGCTGCAGGTTGGCTCTTTAGGGGTGGTTGTCTCCTACATAGAATTGTGTGGCGTGTCTTGAATCAGGTCAAGCACATGCTGGGGTTAGTGTTGTTGTCAAGACAATCTGTTTAGAATGGTTGATTCGTTTTTTGTGTCTAAACGTTCAATGTCAGCCTCTATTCTATAATTACAGCGATAAGGTTCCACGACTAATGTGTAATGTGCTGCCACACAGAGACTGTGCGAGGGTGCAGGAACCATTGTCTCGCATATAGTATCATGCTAACACCTACGCAAAATTAATGGTACTAAAACATGGCTGAAATGGCTAAAATGGAGAGAGCTCAAATCAATGATCGAGAAAGCTGCTTAAACAAAACAAAACAAAAATGGGACATACAACGGCCATAACTAAAATAACTCTACCCAACTAGTAGAGGGGAAACCCAAAATAGATTATCTTGATAGGTTAGTATTTTAAACAGACCAAGGCCAGACAGAGGCTATGTGCGTGCAGACCTTATTTGCGATTTCTCGTATGGAAATTCATGATAGATGCACAAAGTTGGTTATAAAAAGGCGAGAAAAAAAAGACTATGTCAATACATGGCAATATCACAGCCAACGTCCATCAAATAATGAAAGTGAAGGAGAGAAAAGAGAGAAAGAGCAAGAAGGAAATGAGAAAAGATAAAAATAAAGATAAAACTAATCTTGTTATTTCGCCGCAATCTGCAGACGTATGTTTGACTAAAAGTATATTTTCTGTTGCGGTGTTTCCCTCTATAACTCCCATATTGTCGATCAAGACTTATTACGATCAATAGAGTTGTTGATCTATTAGAGCAGATCTTGAAGTTTTTTGTTTTTGTTTTTGTTTTTCTCGGCGCCTCTCTAGCTCTCAGAGATCTCAATGGACGACTCTCACCGACCGCTCAAGAGGACAGCCGTCCCGGCATCCCCCACTGGACCAATCGTGTCTCCACAAACACGAGAGCTGAAGAGTTTACCTGAGGGAGAAACAGGAGTAGCGGCCCTTGAGTCGGCGCCGGCGCTAGCCAAACTTTGCCCCAGGGCGCATGTGCGAGCTGCTGCAGACTTCTCGTCTTCGCAGAGGTCTAAGAAACATTGTTGGATCTTCAATGAGTGTGTCAGGAAAAACCTCCTCAGAGATAGTTCCAAGAAGCTTTTGAGTGCGATAACTATTGGGTGAAATAATACATATTTTTTTCTTCACATTTGATATTGTTTTCCGCATAATTGTTATGCTTCCAGGTTGTTGTGTTTAAAAGGAGAAGAAACAGAGAGAAGGAGAGAGAGAGGGAGGGAGAGAGAGAAAGAGAGAGAAAGAGATAGATAGAGAGAGAAGTTGTTTGAGTGAGCAAAGAGGATCTCCGACTAGTGCGAGAGTAAGTGAATTGCGTTCTTATCGTCTAACACCAGCAGCGAGCCAATACTGTGGAACGGTCCTAAGATTTACGTCTGACATTTTTTGGTGTGGATACTCGGACTTCTGTCTCAGTGGGTCACACAATACGGACACCGACACAACCCACAGGTCACGAAACTGGACAAACATATTTAGCCCAATCAATGGTCTCTAACTGAAGACCTCACGATCTGTGAGAGGAATGCCCTACCATATGCACCCTACACCGCCCACCGGATCTGTGGCAAAGCCGGTTGTAGTTATTTTTGCTGTGAGACCTCACTGTACACTTTGACCAAAATAATTTTAACGGCGAAATCTGATACGGCAAAGGTTGTCATCTCTACGTCACATCCCGTTGGGTTGTCCAGTAACCGGTCCGTGCCTGTAATGGCGGACAAGATGGTCAGAGGCTAGAGCTCGTGGCTTATAGTCAGACGCCCTGGGTTCGTTCCTTGACTGACCAAACAGCCGTGTTGTCTATTCATTGACTCGGTGTCAGTGTAGTGATACGGGCTGAGACAGAAGTCCTGGCAATCCCTCTCTGTCTCTGTGCCTCAACACGTAGAATTGTTATAAATATATCTTAAGACCCATCCACGTGTAGGATTCTCCATATTAATCTAAGGTTCGTTAGACTACAAGAGGGCTTCTCTCCGTCATGTAGAATCTCCCAGCAATTGAGTGATTATTTGGGTCTGATAAATTAGAAATAGTCCTTTCTTGTTAATGTTTAGATCTGCATGAATGTAGAGCTTCGCGTTTGTCTACTGTTCTCTGCATCTCTATAAATCAATAGAGCACAGCTAGAGTGGAAAAAAACACAACAAAGGGAAACGCGAGAGTTGTTTCTCAGGTCGATAGCAGATGTGATGGAGAAACGTATGTAGGTCGAACGGTGATTCCGGTCTTTGAGCATACACAGGTGGTAGCGCTAGGAGAGAATCAGAGGGTAGGGGAAAGTGGAGGAGGGGGGTGAATAGTATTGAACTGAAAAAGGGGAGATGGGGTTGAAAAATGAACAGAATGCAGACGGGTATGCGAGCCAGAGTTGGAACGGCAAGGAGTGGCAGAAAAAAAAAACTGTTTTTTGTTTTTGTTTTTAACGTTGCAATAATGTTTAATAGATATAGAAAGGAAGAGGAATGCATAATGGCAGAAAATAATGTTGCTGATGCAATCATGGTTAACTATACAACAACTCGGTTTAAAGCAACTTCAGGTTGTTCTTAAAATGATAAAACAAATATTGTAACGCTTTCGATGTACATGTACATAAATTGCAATTGGACTATTACCAAAAGTGGAAAAGAAGTAAAAGTGAGGGAAAAAACGTGAAGATAGAGTCTGTGTGTGTGTGATAGATAGAGTGAGAGAGAGAGACAATGAAAGATAGAGACAGAGAGGAGACAGAATTAGACGAATGAACAAACGTTATAAATGGATAATTAACGTATAGAAATATTGAAAGAAACAAGAGCTGAGAGAAACAGGGTGGAGGAGAAACAGGGAGAAAGATATAATGTTATCCTCTTTTGAAGATTTTTTGTGTGGGAATGTCATCCGCTGCAGTTGGGTGTGTGCGCAGAACTGTGTGAGTCACGCTATGACTGCGCATGTCAGGTGACCTGCACTGACCTTTGTGGAGGAGGCAACCAAACGCGATTGAGAGGGGTGGCACCTCACAGCGATAGCATCTTTCTCTCATCCATACAACAATAGCATCTTTCTCTCATCCATACAACAATAGCATCTTTCTCTCATCCATACAACAATAGCATCTTTCTCTCATCCATACTTCTCATGCTACACTCATTCTCTCTTCGCCTTCAATGCGGGGTTGGTTCAGTGGGTTAGGGCTATGAACGGACAGAATGGAGGTTGGCGGTTTGAATCTTAACAGATCGACGTATGTGCAAAGGAATCGGTAGAAACCAATGGGACGTCAAACTGTTCTTCCTTTTTGTGCATCCTGGTTTGTCCATCTATGTTAATGCTTTTGTCTCAGGTTATGTGTCTACAGCTTCTTCAATGGGCGTCATAGATTTACATTTCAATTAATTGCTCTCTCGCCGTGTTCTTCTTTTTCTCTTTTTGTCTCTCTTGCTCTCTTTCATTCACTCTATTTCGCTCTCTCTTTCTCTTTTTTTTATTTGTCTAGTCTATTCGTTTGACTTTTTCGTCAGTCTGTATCCACGTTCTTATATCTCTAAATGAGGCAAAACATTAAAACAAATAAATAAGTAAATAAATAAGTCTCCAGTCAGACTGATGCCTACAGATTTTCTTTAAAAAATGATAAAACAGTGAAACACAAACAGGCCTCACTCATTACAAAGTGGACACCTCCCCTCCATGAGAACTGCACTCTGACAGAAACACCGAGGCAGACCTGATGGAGTGCAGACCTGAGGGAGTGCAGGCTGCAGTCAGACGACGTGTCAAGTGCAGGGGGGTACACCAGGCGTGGTGTTAGTGTTAAGTAAACCAGGGCTATAAATAGAACATTGGGGCATATCCCCTGTGACAGAGGGCGAGGGACCTTTAACTCCTGGGCTGGGGTCCCGCAATCAAAAATCTGGAAGCTCTTCAGGCGCCCATCTCTACCAGACAGCAGCTCTGTCAGAATTCCACCAGGGCCAACATCGGCACCGAGAATCGCGGGATGAAACAAACACACACATACACAAACACACACACAAACAGGACAGTTTGTCGGAGCTTTATCTACCGTCTATTGTTTTTGTGGTGGATGCCATGAATCAATTGCTGCAATAATGGATTGGGTGTGGGGTTTTTTAGATAGTGGTATGCGGATTACAAAGATGGGAAGGATATGGAAAGAAAAAGAGGGACGCGAATACGAGTGACATAAAAGGGGGGGGTAAGGAGTGTGATGCGAGATTGCGATACAAATAAAATATTAATGAAAAGTAAAAGAGAGGCAAGGCAGATAGGGAATGAGAAGGGAAGGGACAATTACGCATGAACATAATTGATTCCTTTCAATTCTAACGGTTCTCAGCTTCACAAAATGCTGGTTGCATAACTGTAACTATTTTATACGAATAACAAAAGATAAGGGGAGCCTTATCTTCATATACAATTGGTCTTTATTATATAATAATATGTGTTTCTTTGCGAGTCCAGATTTCAAAGATCTTTCTCAACCCCTCAAAATTCTCTCTGCTCAAAATACCTGGCAGGTTAAGTTGTTGAGTTGGTTTGACGTCCAACATCATCACTATATAGGCTATATTCTGTACGGACCCCAAGACTGAATCTGACAATTTTATGTGCTGCCATACACGAGACAGGTTGGGGATACCATAACTCCTGCCTCAGCCAGTCATATTAAACTGAAACCGATCCAGCTAGTAAGGGGCCAAATCGCCAGGTTGTTTGGTTTCAAAATATATATCATCAGCAGCACTCTCTTTTTAAGACGAGTCCCCATACTAATTTCTGAGAACATAAGAGGATGGCTACCATGAATTATGTCTGAGCAGGTCCTATTAAGCATATGCTGATACATGTACATGTCATGCCGTAGTACGGAACGAGGTAGCCTGATTGTAGTTCGAATAGAGTTTTCCTCTTCAGAAGCTGCGTACTCTACCTTCTGAGATACTTCCCCCCCACTTCATCCTCCCTCCCATTTCCTCCTCCCTCCCACTTCCTCCTCCCTCCGCCTCAGGGCTCTATAATCCTTATTGACCTGTTCCCTATCCCAAACTGACCCGATTCTAAACAAGGGTGGTAAGTACAACGGTGCGGTAAGTTTAGACCCTTGACTGGTATAGTTTTTTTTAACTATATGAAAGTTCCCATGGCCAAGGTTAAACGGTCTTAGCACGTTCCCCTACCATGTTGAACAATGGCCCATATAATAAAACTCTCTAATTCTTTAGACTTTTGGAGATGAGATAGACGGTACCAGTGTACAGCTGAAGTATCGGTTTGTACTTATTAGTCCAAGGAGCTCCAAGTAGCCGTTTGACCACAGAGGCAGCCACTATCGTCCCCCTGGCCAAAGCAAGCCGATTAGCGATGTATGTGCCATGGACAGGGATCTGTCTGGGTCGTAGTAATCCCCTGGTAGAGATTTAACCCCCATCATAATCAATAGAGTTGACCACGGAAAAAAAACACCAAAAAGCCTAAAAAGAAGAGATTGGCAGTAATACTACAAAAGGATAAACAGATGAGATTTACCCATCATTTTTCTATTCATTATAGAAGAAGGCTTAGTGGTCAAACAATGACCCGCTGAGACAGAGGCCATGTATTCCTGCACTGTATCTCTGTGGTATCACGTAAAATTATCAGACGTTAGGCAGAAAAATAGCCTGTATAGAGTTGTTGTTTATAGCTTATGTAGTGCTGTTGTTGGACGTTAAGCAACAAAAGTAACAAACTCCCACACTGTGTCAGTTTTGTGGAGAAGTCTGTGGCTAAACTCTCATTTTACACTGGCAGTGCAGCGCATGTGTGCCTGTTCAGAAGTAGAGCTGAAATTTCGGGGTTGGGGGTGTGGGGGGGGGGAGTCAGCAGTGGGTATACGTAGGCTTTGAGTGCAAATTACCGATAATTGATTCCCCTTTGTGAGATTAGAAACCTGGACGTGTAGATGCCTCGTCTCCGAATCGCCTGTTCACTGTTTCAGAGCAGCTTCCGAGAGATTCTCCTAGATTTGAACAGACAACCTCCTGGTTTTGAATGCTGTGACCTAACGCCCAGACCACAACCCAAGTGCGAGGTAGACATGAAATAGATGAGAACCGGCTGGCAGACGGAGGGTGGTGAGGGGAGAATAATCGCAGGGAGGTATACACAAATCCCCTAAGCAGGAATCTGACATTTCCAACCTATAAAGACAACACCACTGCCAATGTTGTTTAAGAAATACAATGTTGTTTATCCTGCAGCCTGAGATCTTGACAAAGTAAGGTAAAATGAAATTTCCAATGCCGTTCGTAGAGCGGTACCTCTACCAATAAACTTGATTGATCCCTTTCGATTCTAATGATTCTCGTTTTCACAAAATGATGGTTGCATAACTGTTATTGTTTTATTAGAATAAAAAATAAAGGGGAAGCCTTTTCTTCATGTATGCGATTGATCTTTAGTACCGTATACATGTTGCTTTATATGTAAGTCCAGTTTTCAAATATCTTTCTACACCCCCCAAAAATTCTTTCTTTAGGTCATCTACCCGACACGGTAGTTGATTTCTTAATGCATATCATCAGCAGCAATACTCTCTTTAGGACGAGTCCCCATATTAATG
Organism: Elysia chlorotica; assembly: GCA_003991915.1. NCBI lineage: Eukaryota > Metazoa > Mollusca > Gastropoda > Plakobranchidae > Elysia > Elysia chlorotica. The sequence continues at coordinate 30,198 of RQTK01000466.1, forward strand.
TCTGAGAAAAAAATAACAGGACTTCTGACTGAGCGGGTCAAATTATGTAGGGAACAAGGTTCGAACAGAGTTTTCCTTACAGAAGCTGCGTACTCTACCTTCTGAGATACCTCGCTCCCACTTCCTCCTCCCTCCCATTTCCTCCTCCCTGCCATTGCCTCCTCCCTCCTATTTCCTCCTCCCTCCCACTTCCTCCTCCCTCCCACTCAGCGCTCTGTAATCCTTATCGACCTGTTCCCTATCCCAAACTGACCCGATTCTAACCAAGGGTGATAAGTACAACGGTGCGATAAGTATAAAACCTCGACTAAGTATAGTTTGTTTATTTTACTATGTGAAAGTACCCATAGTTGAGGTCAAACGGCCTTAGCACGTTCCCCTACCATGTTGAACAATGGCCTATATCATAAAACTCTCTAATTCTTTAGACTTTTGGAGATGAGATAGACCAGTGTACAGCTGAGGTGACGGTTTGTACTTATTAGTCCAAGGAGCTCCAAGTAGCCGTTTGACCACAGAGGCAGCCACTATCGTCCCCCTGGCCCAAGCAAGCCGATTAGCGCTATCGTACCCCTGGTCTAAGCAAGCCGATTAGCGATGTATGTGCCATGGACAGGGATCTGTCTGGTTGGTAGTAATCCTCTGGTAGAGATTTAACCGCCATCAGAATCAATACAGTTGACCAGGGAAAAAAAAGCACCAAAAAGCACAAAAAAAGGATTGAAATTACACTACAAAAAGATATAGAGATGAGGACTACCCTTCGTTCTTCCATTCATTATAGAAGGCTTAGTGGTCAAGCGCTGGCCAGCTGAGACAGAAGCCGTGGTATCCCCGCACTGTATATGTGTGGCATCATGTTCAATTGACAGACGTTAGTCTTAGTACCCGGCAGAAATATAGCCTATATAGTGCTGTCGTTTATATGCTTTTTTAATGCTGTCGTTTATAACCTACATAGTGCTGCCGTTTATAGCCAATAGTGCTGTCGTTTATATGCTTTTTAATGCTGTCGTGTATAGCCTATGTAGTGCTGTCGTTTATAGCCTATGTAGTGCTGTTGTTGGACGCTCAGCAACAAAACTAACAAACTCCCACACGGTGTCAGTTTAATGGAGAAATCTATGGCCAAACTCTCATTTCACAATGGCACTGCAGAGCATGTGCGCCTGTTCAGATGTAGAGCTTAAAATTTAGGGCG